>CATORF010000333.1:0-62997 GCA_951804975.1 Anthophora plumipes | reverse complement strand
AAGTTATCGGCGGCTCTACATATCAAACGCACTGTGGAGTGGTAAAAACACCAGAAAACTTGTTTTTTCGCATTAAATAGCTCAAAACGAGCGATCTAGATGATTCTGCATACTTCTGACTGAAGTCTCACCAAGATTATCGCAGAAAATGCATATCTCAGCTGGAAACCCCACGTAAATAAAGATATCGCCGGTTCTGCATATCAAACGCCCTGTGGAGTGATGAAAGCACCAGATAACGTGTTTCTCGCATTAAATAGCTCGAATAGAGCGATCTCGATGATTCTGCATTCCCTTGACAGAAGACTCACCAAGATTATCACAGAAAATGCATATCTAATCTGGAAACCCCACGAAAATCAAGATGTCGCTGATTCTGCATATCAGACGCCCTGTGGAGTGATGAAAACACCAGATAACGTGTTTCTCGCATTAAATAGATCGAATAGAGCGATCTCGATGATTCTGCATACTTCTGACTAAAGTCTCACCAAGATTATCGCAGAAGATGCATATTTCAGCTGGAAACCCCACGAAAACCAAGTTATCGGCGGCTCTACATATCAAACGCACTGTGGAGTGGTAAAAACACCAGAAAACTTGTTTTTTCGCATTAAATAGCTCGAAACGAGCGTTCTGGATGATTCTGCATACTTCTCATAGATGAAACACAAAGATTATTGCAGAAAATCCATATTTCAGCTGGAACCCCACGAAAACCAAGTAATCGGCGGCTCTACATATGAAACGCACTGTGGAGTGGCCAAAACACCAGAAAACTTTTTTTTTCGCATTAAATAGCTCAAAACGAGCGATCTAGATGATTCTGCATACTTCTGACTGAAGTCTCACCAAGATTATCGCAGAAAATGCATATCTCAGCTGGAAACTCCACGAAAATAAAGATATCGCCGGTTCTGCATATCAAACGCCCTGTAGAGTGATGAAAACACCAGATAACGTGTTTCTCGCATTAAATAGCTCGAATAGAGCGATCTCGATGATTCTGCATTCCCTTGACTGAAGACTCACCAAGATTATCACAGAAAATGCATATCTCATCTGGAAACCCCACGAAAATCAAGATGTCGCTGATTCTGCATATCAGACGCCCTGTGGAGTGATGAAAACACCAGATAACGTGTTTCTCGCATTAAATAGATCGAATAGAGCGATCTCGATGATTCTGCATACTTCTGACTAAAGTCTCACCAAGATTATCGCAGAAGATGCATATTTCAGCTGGAAACCCCACGAAAACCAAGTTATCGGCGGCTCTACATATCAAACGCACCTTGGAGTGGTAAAAACACCAGAAAACTTCTTTTTCGGATTAAATAGCTCGAAACGAGCGTTCTGGATGATTCTGCATACTTCTCATAGATGAAACACAAAGATTATTGCAGAAAATGCATATTTCAGCTGGAAACCCCACGAAAACCAAGTAATCGGCGGCCCTACATATCAAACGCACTGTGGAGTGGCCAAAACACCAGAAAACTTGTTTTTTCGCATTAAATAGCTCGAAACGAGCGATCTAGATGATTCTGCATACTTCTGACAGAAGTCTCACCAAGATTATCGCAGAAAATGCATATCTCAGCTGGAAACCCCACGAAAAATAAGATATCGCCGGTTCAGCATATCAAACGTCCTGTGGACTGATGAAAACACCAGATAACGTGTTTCTCGCATTAAATAGCTCGAATAGAGCGATCTCGATGATTCTGCATACTTCTGACAGAAGACTCACCAAGATTATCGCAGAAAATGCATATCTCAGCTGGAAAAACCCACGAAAACCAAGATATCGCCGGTTCTGCATATCAGACGCACTGTGGAGTGGTGAAAACACTAGAAAACGCGTTTCTCGCATTAACTAGCTCGAAAAGAGCGATCTAGATGAGTCTGCATACTTCTGACAAAAGACCCACCAAGATTATCGCACAAAATGCATATCTCAGCTTGAAACCCGACGAAAACAAAAATATCGCCGGTTCTGCATATCAAACCAACTGTGGAGTGGTGAAAACACCAGATAACGTGTTTCTCGCATTAAATAGCACGAAAAGTGCGATCTCGATGATTCTGCGTACTTCTAACAGAAGTCTCACCAAGATTATCGCAGAAAATGCATATCTCTGCTTGAAACCCCACGAAAACCAAGATATCTACTGTTCTGCATATCCAAAGAACTGTGGAGTGGTGAAAACCCCAGAAAACGTGTTGCTCGCATTAAATAGCTCGAAAAGAGCGCTCTCGATGTTTCGGCATACTTCGGACAGATGTTTCACCAAGCTTATCGTAGAAAAAGCATATCTAAGCTTGAAACCCGACGAAAACCAAAATATCTCCGGTTCTGCATATCCAACGCACTGTGGAGTGGTGAAAACACCAGATAACGTGTTTCTCGCATTAAGTAGCTCGACAAGTGCGATCTCGATGATTCTGCATACTTCTCATAGATGAAACACAAAGATTATCGCAGAAAATGCATATTACAGCTGGAAACCCCACGAAAACCAAGTTATCGGCTGCTCTACATATCAAACGCACTGTGGAGTGGTCAAAACACCAGAAAACTTGTTTTTTCGCATTAAATAGTTCGAAACGAGCGACCTAGATGATTCTGCGTACTTCTCATAGATGAAACACCAAGATTATCGCAGAAAATGCATATCTCAGCTGGAAACCCCACGAAAATCAAGATATCACCGGTTCTGCATATCAAACGCTCTGTGGAGTGATGAAATCACCAGATAACGTGTTTCTCGCATTAAATAGCTCGAATAGATCGATCTCGATGATTCTGCATACTTCTGACTAAAGTCTCACCAAGATTATCGCAGAAAAAGCATATTTCAGCTGGAAACCCCACGAAAACCAAGTTATCGGCGGCTCTACATATCAAACGCACTGTGGAGTGGTAAAAACACCAGAAAACTTGTTTTTTCGCATTAAATAGCTCAAAACGAGCGATCTAGATGATTCTGCATACTTCTGACTGAAGTCTCACCAAGATTATCGCAGAAAATGCATATCTCAGCTGGAAACCCCACGTAAATAAAGATATCGCCGGTTCTGCATATCAAACGCCCTGTGGAGTGATGAAAGCACCAGATAACGTGTTTCTCGCATTAAATAGCTCGAATAGAGCGATCTCGATGATTCTGCATTCCCTTGACAGAAGACTCACCAAGATTATCACAGAAAATGCATATCTAATCTGGAAACCCCACGAAAATCAAGATGTCGCTGATTCTGCATATCAGACGCCCTGTGGAGTGATGAAAACACCAGATAACGTGTTTCTCGCATTAAATAGATCGAATAGAGCGATCTCGATGATTCTGCATACTTCTGACTAAAGTCTCACCAAGATTATCGCAGAAGATGCATATTTCAGCTGGAAACCCCACGAAAACCAAGTTATCGGCGGCTCTACATATCAAACGCACTGTGGAGTGGTAAAAACACCAGAAAACTTGTTTTTTCGCATTAAATAGCTCGAAACGAGCGTTCTGGATGATTCTGCATACTTCTCATAGATGAAACACAAAGATTATTGCAGAAAATCCATATTTCAGCTGGAACCCCACGAAAACCAAGTAATCGGCGGCTCTACATATGAAACGCACTGTGGAGTGGCCAAAACACCAGAAAACTTTTTTTTTCGCATTAAATAGCTCAAAACGAGCGATCTAGATGATTCTGCATACTTCTGACTGAAGTCTCACCAAGATTATCGCAGAAAATGCATATCTCAGCTGGAAACTCCACGAAAATAAAGATATCGCCGGTTCTGCATATCAAACGCCCTGTAGAGTGATGAAAACACCAGATAACGTGTTTCTCGCATTAAATAGCTCGAATAGAGCGATCTCGATGATTCTGCATTCCCTTGACAGAAGACTCACCAAGATTATCACAGAAAATGCATATCTCATCTGGAAACCCCACGAAAATCAAGATGTCGCTGATTCTGCATATCAGACGCCCTGTGGAGTGATGAAAACACCAGATAACGTGTTTCTCGCATTAAATAGATCGAATAGAGCGATCTCGATGATTCTGCATACTTCTGACTAAAGTCTCACCAAGATTATCGCAGAAGATGCATATTTCAGCTGGAAACCCCACGAAAACCAAGTTATCGGCGGCTCTACATATCAAACGCACTGTGGAGTGGTAAAAACACCAGAAAACTTCTTTTTCGGATTAAATAACTCGAAACGAGCGTTCTGGATTATTCTGCATACTTCTCATAGATGAAACACAAAGATTATTGCAGAAAATGCATATTTCAGCTGGAAACCCCACGAAAACCAAGTAATCGGGGGCCCTACATATCAAACGCACTGTGGAGTGGCCAAAACACCAGAAAACTTGTTTTTTCGCATTAAATAGCTCGAAACGAGCGATCTAGATGATTCTGCATACTTCTGACAGAAGTCTCACCAAGATTATCGCAGAAAATGCATATCTCAGCTGGAAACCCCACGAAAAATAAGATATCGCCGGTTCAGCATATCAAACGTCCTGTGGACTGATGAAAACACCAGATAACGTGTTTCTCGCATTAAATAGCTCGAATAGAGCGATCTCGATGCTTCTGCATACTTCTGACAGAAGACTCACCAAGATTATCGCAGAAAATGCATATCTCAGCTGGAAAAACCCACGAAAACCAAGATATCGCCGGTTCTGCATATCAGACGCACTGTGGAGTGGTGAAAACACCAGAAAACGCGTTTCTCGCATTAACTAGCTCGAAAAGAGCGATCTAGATGAGTCTGCATACTTCTGACAAAAGACCCACCAAGATTATCGCAGAAAATGCATATCTCAGCTTGAAACCCGACGAAAACAAAAATATCGCCGGTTCTGCATATCAAACCAACTGTGGAGTGATGAAAGCACCAGATAACGTGTTTCTCGCATTAAATAGCACGAAAAGTGCGATCTCGATGATTCTGCGTACTTCTAACAGAAGTCTCACCAAGATTATCGCAGAAAATGCATATCTCTGCTTGAAACCCCACGAAAACCAAGATATCTACTGTTCTGCATATCCAAAGAACTGTGGAGTGGTGAAAACCCCAGAAAACGTGTTGCTCGCATTAAATAGCTCGAAAAGAGCGCTCTCGATGTTTCGGCATACTTCGGACAGATGTTTCACCAAGCTTTTCGTAGAAAAAGCATATCTAAGCTTGAAACCCGACGAAAACCAAAATATCTCCGGTTCTGCATATCCAACGCACTGTGGAGTGGTGAAAACACCAGATAACGTGTTTCTCGCATTAAGTAGCTCGACAAGTGCGATCTCGATGATTCTGCATACTTCTCATAGATGAAACACAAAGATTATCGCAGAAAATGCATATCTCAGCTGGAAACCCCACGAAAATCAAGATATCACCGGTTCTGCATATCAAACGCTCTGTGGAGTGATGAAATCACCAGATAACGTGTTTCTCGCATTAAATAGCTCGAATAGATCGATCTCGATGATTCTGCATACTTCTGACTAAAGTCTCACCAAGATTATCGCAGAAAAAGCATATTTCAGCTGGAAACCCCACGAAAACCAAGTTATCGGCGGCTCTACATATCAAACGCACTGTGGAGTGGTAAAAACACCAGAAAACTTGTTTTTTCGCATTAAATAGCTCAAAACGAGCGATCTAGATGATTCTGCATACTTCTGACTGAAGTCTCACCAAGATTATCGCAGAAAATGCATATCTCAGCTGGAAACCCCAAGTAAATAAAGATATCGCCGGTTCTGCATATCAAACGCCCTGTGGAGTGATGAAAGCACCAGATAACGTGTTTCTCGCATTAAATAGCTCGAATAGAGCGATCTCGATGATTCTGCATTCCCTTGACAGAAGACTCACCAAGATTATCACAGAAAATGCATATCTCATCTGGAAACCCCACGAAAATCAAGATGTCGCTGATTCTGCATATCAGACGCCCTGTGGAGTGATGAAAACACCAGAAAACGTGTTTCTCGCATTAAATAGATCGAATAGAGCGATCTCGATGATTCTGCATACTTCTGACTAAAGTCTCACCAAGATTATCGCAGAAGATGCATATTTCAGCTGGAAACCCCACGAAAACCAAGTTATCGGCGGCTCTACATATCAAACGCACTGTGGAGTGGTAAAAACACCAGAAAACATATTTTTCGCATTAAATAGCTCGAAACGAGCGTTCTGGATGATTCTGCATACTTCTCATAGATGAAACACAAAGATTATTGCAGAAAATCCATATTTCAGCTGGAACCCCACGAAAACCAAGTAATCGGCGGCTCTACATATGAAACACACTGTGGAGTGGCCAAAACACCAGAAAACTTTTTTTTTCGCATTAAATAGCTCAAAACGAGCGATCTAGATGATTCTGCATACTTCTGACTGAAGTCTCACCAAGATTATCGCAGAAAATGCATATCTCAGCTGGAAACTCCACGAAAATAAAGATATCGCCGGTTCTGCATATCAAACGCCCTGTAGAGTGATGAAAACACCAGATAACGTGTTTCTCGCATTAAATAGCTCGAATAGAGCGATCTCGATGATTCTGCATTCCCTTGACAGAAGACTCACCAAGATTATCACAGAAAATGCATATCTCATCTGGAAACCCCACGAAAATCAAGATGTCGCTGATTCTGCATATCAGACGCCCTGTGGAGTGATGAAAACACCAGATAACGTGTTTCTCGCATTAAATAGATCGAATAGAGCGATCTCGATGATTCTGCATACTTCTGACTAAAGTCTCACCAAGATTATCGCAGAAGATGCATATTTCAGCTGGAAACCCCACGAAAACCAAGTTATCGGCGGCTCTACATATCAAACGCACTGTGGAGTGGTAAAAACACCAGAAAACTTCTTTTTCGGATTAAATAACTCGAAACGAGCGTTCTGGATTATTCTGCATACTTCTCATAGATGAAACACAAAGATTATTGCAGAAAATGCATATTTCAGCTGGAAACCCCACGAAAACAAAAATATCGCCGGTTCTGCATATCAAACCAACTGTGGAGTGGTGAAAACACCAGATAACGTGTTTCTCGCATTAAATAGCTCGAAAAGTGCGATCTCGATGATTCTGCGTACTTCTAACAGAAGTCTCACCAAGATTATCGCAGAAAATGCATATCTCTGCTTGAAACCCCACGAAAACCAAGATATCTACTGTTCTGCATATCCAAAGAACTGTGGAGTGGTGAAAACCCCAGAAAACGTGTTGCTCGCATTAAATAGCTCGAAAAGAGCGCTCTCGATGTTTCGGCATACTTCGGACAGATGTTTCACCAAGCTTTTCGTAGAAAAAGCATATCTAAGCTTGAAACCCGACGAAAACCAAAATATCTCCGGTTCTGCATATCCAACGCACTGTGGAGTGGTGAAAACACCAGATAACGTGTTTCTCGCATTAAGTAGCTCGACAAGTGCGATCTCGATGATTCTGCATACTTCTCATAGATGAAACACAAAGATTATCGCAGAAAATGCATATTACAGCTGGAAACCCCACGAAAACCAAGTTATCGGCGGCTCTACATATCAAACGCACTGTGGAGTGGTAAAAACACCAGAAAACTTGTTTTTTCGCATTAAATAGTTCGAAACGAGCGACCTAGATGATTCTGCGTACTTCTCATAGATGAAACACCAAGATTATCGCAGAAAATGCATATCTCAGCTGGAAACCCCACGAAAATCAAGATATCACCGGTTCTGCATATCAAACGCCCTGTGGAGTGATGAAATCACCAGATAACGTGTTTCTCGCATTAAATAGCTCGAATAGATCGATCTCGATGATTCTGCATACTTCTGACTAAAGTCTCACCAAGATTATCGCAGAAAAAGCATATTTCAGCTGGAAACCCCACGAAAACCAAGTTATCGGCGGCTCTACATATCAAACGCACTGTGGAGTGGTAAAAACACCAGAAAACTTGTTTTTTCGCATTAAATAGCTCAAAACGAGCGATCTAGATGATTCTGCATACTTCTGACTGAAGTCTCACCAAGATTATCGCAGAAAATGCATATCTCAGCTGGAAACCCCACGTAAATAAAGATGTAGCTGATTCTGCATATCAGACGCCCTGTGGAGTGATGAAAACACCAGATAACGTGTTTCTCGCATTAAATAGATCGAATAGAGCGATCTCGATGATTCTGCATACTTCTGACTAAAGTCTCACCAAGATTATCGCAGAAGATGCATATTTCAGCTGGAAACCCCACGAAAACCAAGTTATCGGCGGCTCTACATATCAAACGCACTGTGGAGTGGTCCAAACACCAGAAAACTTGTGTTTTCGCATTAAATAGTTCGAAACGAGCGACCTAGATGATTCTGCGTACTTCTCATAGATGAAACACCAAGATTATCGCAGAAAATGCATATCTCAGCTGGAAACCCCACGAAAATCAAGATATCACCGTTTCTGCATATCAAACGCCCTGTGGAGTGATGAAATCACCAGATAACGTGTTTCTCGCATTAAATAGCTCGAATAGATCGATCTCGATGATTCTGCATACTTCTGACTACAGTATCACCAAGATTATCGCAGAAAAAGCATATTTCAGCTGGAAACCCCACGAAAACCAAGTTATCGGCGGCTCTACATATCAAACGCCCTGTGGAGTGATGAAAGCACCAGATAACGTGTTTCTCGCATTAAATAGCTCGAATAGAGCGATCTCGATGATTCTGCATTCCCTTGACAGAAGACTCACCAAGATTATCACAGAAAATGCATATCTCATCTGGAAACCCCACGAAAATCAAGATGTAGCTGATTCTGCATATCAGACGCCCTGTGGAGTGATGAAAACACCAGATAACGTGTTTCTCGCATTAAATAGATCGAATAGAGCGATCTAGATGATTCTGCATACTTCTGACTGAAGTCTCACCAAGATTATCGCAGAAAATGCATATCTCAGCTGGAAACCCCACGTAAATAAAGATATCGCCGGTTCTGCATATCAAACGCCCTGTGGAGTGATGAAAGCACCAGATAACGTGTTTCTCGCATTAAATAGCTCGAATAGAGCGATCTCGATGATTCTGCATTCCCTTGACAGAAGACTCACCAAGATTATCACAGAAAATGCATATCTCATCTGGAAACCCCACGAAAATCAAGATGTCGCTGATTCTGCATATCAGACGCCCTGTGGAGTGATGAAAACACCAGATAACGTGTTTCTCGCATTAAATAGATCGAGTAGAGCGATCTCGATGATTCTGCATACTTCTGACTAAAGTCTCACCAAGATTATCGCAGAAGATGCATATTTCAGCTGGAAACCCCACGAAAACCAAGTTATCGGCGGCTCTACATATCAAACGCACTGTGGAGTGGTCCAAACACCAGAAAACTTGTGTTTTCGCATTAAATAGTTCGAAACGAGCGACCTAGATGATTCTGCGTACTTCTCATAGATGAAACACCAAGATTATCGCAGAAAATGCATATCTCAGCTGGAAACCCCACGAAAATCAAGATATCACCGGTTCTGCATATCAAACGCCCTGTGGAGTGATGAAATCACCAGATAACGTGTTTCTCGCATTAAATAGCTCGAATAGATCGATCTCGATGATTCTGCATACTTCTGACTAAAGTCTCACCAAGATTATCGCAGAAAAAGCATATTTCAGCTGGAAACCCCACGAAAACCAAGTTATCGGCGGCTCTACATATCAAACGCACTGTGGAGTGGTAAAAACACCAGAAAACTTGTTTTTTTCGCATTAAATAGCTCAAAACGAGCGATCTAGATGATTCTGCATACTTCTGACTGAAGTCTCACCAAGATTATCGCAGAAAATGCATATCTCAGCTGGAAACCCCACGTAAATAAAGATGTAGCTGATTCTGCATATCAGACGCCCTGTGGAGTGATGAAAACACCAGATAACGTGTTTCTCGCATTAAATAGATCGAATAGAGCGATCTCGATGATTCTGCATACTTCTGACTAAAGTCTCACCAAGATTATCGCAGAAGATGCATATTTCAGCTGGAAACCCGACGAAAACAAAAATATCGGCGGCTCTACATATCAAACGCACTGTGGAGTGGTCCAAACACCAGAAAACTTGTGTTTTCGCATTAAATAGTTCGAAACGAGCGACCTAGATGATTCTGCGTACTTCTCATAGATGAAGCACAAAGATTATCGCAGAAAATGCATATTTCAGCTGGAAACCCCACGAGAACCAGGTTATCGGCGGCTCTACATATCAAACGCACTGTGGAGTGGTCAAAACACCAGAAAAATTGTTTTTTCGCATTAAATAGCTCGAAACGAGCGATCTAGATGATTCTGCATACTTCTGACTAAAGTCTCACCAAGATTATCGCAGAAAATGCATATCTCAGCTTGAAACCCGACCGAAACCAAGATATCTCCGTTACTGCATGTCAAACGTACTGTGGAGTGGTGAATACACCAGAAAACGTGTTTCTCGCATTAAATAGCTCGAAAAGAGCGATCTAGATGATTCTGCATACTTCTGACAGAAGACTCACCAAGATTATCGCAGAAAATGCATATCTCAGCTGGAAACCCCACGAAAACCAAGATATCGCCGGTTCTGCATATCAGACACACCGTGGAGTGGTGAAAACACCATAAAACGTGTTACTCGCATTAACTAGCTCGAAAAGAGCGTTCTGCATGATTCTGCATACTTCTCATAGATGAAACACGAAGATTATCGCAGAAAATGCATATTTCAGCTGGAAACCCCACGAAAACCAAGTTATCGGCGGCTCTACATATCAAACGAACTGTGGAGTGGTCAAAACACCAGAAAACTTGTTTTTTCGCATTAAATAGCTCGAAACGAGCGATCTAGATAATTCTGCATACTTCTGACTAAAGTCTCACCAAGATTATCGCAGAAAATGCAT
Organism: Anthophora plumipes; assembly: GCA_951804975.1. Lineage (NCBI taxonomy): Eukaryota > Metazoa > Arthropoda > Insecta > Hymenoptera > Apidae > Anthophora > Anthophora plumipes. Next base: position 52,025 of record CATORF010000333.1, on the reverse strand, counting down.
ATCTGAGCTGGAAACCCCACGAAAATCAAGATATCGCCGGTTCTGCATATCAAACGCCCTGTGGAGTGATGAAAACACCAGATAACGTGTTTCTCGCATTAAATAGCTCGAATAGAGCGATCTCGATGATTCGGCATACTTCTGACAGAAGACTCACCAAGATTATCGCAGAGAATGCATATTTTAGCTGGAAACACCACGAAAACCAAGTTATCGGCTGCTCTACATATCAAACGCACTGTGGAGTGGTCAAAACACCAGAAAACTTGTTTTTTCGCATTAAATAGTTCGAAACGAGCGACCTAGATGATTCTGCGTACTTCTCATAGATGAAACACCAAGTATATCGCAGAAAATGCATATCTCAGCTGGAAACCGCACGAAAATCAAGATATCGCCGGTTCTGCATATCAAACGCCCTGTGGAGTGATGAAAACACCAGATAACGTGTTTCTCGCATTAAATAGCTCGAATAGAGCGATCTCGATGATTCTGCATACTTCTGACTAAAGTCTCACCAAGATTATCGCAGAAAATGCATATCTCAGCTGGAAACCCCACGAAAATCAAGATATCGCCGGTTCTGCATATCAAACGCCCTGTGGAGTGATGAAAACACCAGATAACGTGTTTCTCGCATTAAATAGCTCGAATAGAGCGATCTCGATGATTCTGCATACTTCTGACTAAAGTCTCACCAAGATTATCGCAGAAAAAGCATATTTCAGCTGGAAACCCCACGAAAACCAAGTAATCGGCGGCTATACATATCAAACGCACTGTGGAGTGGCCAAAACACCAGAAAACTTGTTTTTTCGCATTAAATAGCTCGAAACGAGCGATCTAGATGATTCTGCATACTTCTGACAGAAGTCTCACCAAGATTATCGCAGAAAATGCATATCTCAGCTGGAAACCCCACGGAAATAAATATATCGCCGGTTCTGCATATCAAACGACCTGTGGAGTGATGAAAACAACAGATAACGTGTTTCTCGCATTAAATAGCTCGAATAGAGCGATCTCGATGATTCTGCATACTTCTGACTAAAGTCTCACCAAGATTATCGCAGAAAATGCATATTTCAGCTGGAAACCCCACGAAAACCAAGTTATCGGCGGCTCTACATATCAAACGCACTGTGGAGTGGTAAAAACACCAGAAAACTTGTTTTTTCGCATTAAATAGCTCGAAACGAGCGTTCTGGATGATACTGCATACTTCTTATAGATGAAACACAAAGATTATTGCAGAAAATGCATATTTCAGCTGGAAACCCCACGAAAACCAAGTAATCGGCGGCTCTACATATCAAACGCACTGTGGAGTGGCCAAAACACTAGAAAACTTGTTTTTTCGCATTAAATAGCTCGAAACGAGCGATCTAGATGATTCTGCATACTTCTGACAGAAGTCTCACCAAGATTATCGCAGAAAATGCATATCTCAGCTGGAAACTCCACGAAAAATAAGATATCGCCGGTTCAGCATATCAAACGCCCTGTGGAGTGATGAAAACACCAGATAACGTGTTTCTCGCATTAAATAGCTCGAATAGAGCGATCTCGATGATTCTGCATACTTCTGACTAAAGTCTCACCAAGATTATCGCAGAAAATGCATATTTCAGCTGGAAACCCCACGAAAACCAAGTTATCGGCGGCTCTACATATCAAACGCACTGTGGAGTGGTAAAAACACCAGAAAACTTGTTTTTTCGCATTAAATAGCTCGAAACGAGCGTTCTGGATGATACTGCATACTTCTTATAGATGAAACACAAAGATTATTGCAGAAAATGCATATTTCAGCTGGAAACCCGACGAAAACCAAGATATCGCCGGTTCTGCATATCAGACGCACTTTGGAGTGGTGAAAACACCAGAAAACGTGTTTCCCGCATTAACTAGCTCGAAAAGAGCGATCTAGATGAGTCTGCATACTTCTGACAGAAGTCTCACCAAGATTATCGTAGAAAATGCATATCTCAGCTTGAAACCAGACGAAAACCGATATATCTCCGGTTCTGCACATCAAACGTACCGTGGAGTGGTGAAAACACCAGAAAACGTGTTTCGCGCATTAAGTAGCTCGATAAGAGCGATCTAGATGATTCTGCATACTTCTGACTAAAGTCTCACCAAGATTATCGCAGAAAAAGCATATTTCAGCTGGAAACCCCACGAAAACCAAGATATCTCCGTTACTGCATGTTAAACGTACTGTGGAGTGGTGAATACACCAGAAAACGTGTTTCTCGCATTAAATAGCTCGAATAGAGCGATCTCGATGATTCTGCATACTTCTGACAGAAGACTCACCAAGATTATCGCAGAGAATGCATATTTTAGCTGGAAACCCCACGAAAACCAAGTTATCGGCTGCTCTACATATCAGACGCACTGTGGAGTGGTCAAAACACCAGAAAACTTGTTTTTTCGCATTAAATAGTTCGAAACGAGCGACCTAGATGATTCTGCGTACTTCTCATTGATGAAACACCAAGATAATCGCAGAAAATGCATATCTCAGCTGGAAACCCCACGAAAATCAAGATATCGCCGGTTCTGCATATCAAACGCCCTGTGCAGTGATGAAAACACCAGATAACGTATTTCTCGCATTAAATAGCTCGAATAGATCGATCTCGATGATTCTGCATACTTCTGACTAAAGTCTCACCAAGATTATCGCAGAAAAAGCATATTTCAGCTGGAAACCCCACGAAAACCAAGATATCTCCGTTACTGCATGTTAAACGTACTGCGGAGTGGTGAATACACCAGAAAACGTGTTTCTCGCATTAAATAGCTCGAATAGAGCGATCTCGATGATTCTGCATACTTCTGACAGAAGACTCACCAAGATTATCGCAGAGAATGCATATTTTAGCTGGAAACCCCACGAAAACCAAGTTATCGGATGCTCTACATATCAGACGCACTGTGGAGTGGTCAAAACACCAGAAAACTTGTTTTTTCGCATTAAATAGTTCGAAACGAGCGACCTAGATGATTCTGCGTACTTCTCATTGATGAAACACCAAGATTATCGCAGAAAATGCATATCTGAGCTGGAAACCTCACGAAAATCAAGATATCGCCGGTTCTGCATATCAAACGCCATGTGGAGTGATGAAAACACCAGATAACGTGTTTCTCGCATTAAATAGCTCGAATAGAGCGATCTCGATGATTCTGCATACTTCTGACAGAAGACTCACCAAGATTATCGCAGAGAATGCATATTTTAGCTGGAAACCCCACGAAATCCAAGTTATCGGCTGCTCTACATATCAAACGCACTGTGGAGTGGTCAAAACACCAGAAAACTTGTTTTTTTGCATTAAATAGTTCGAAACGAGCGACCTAGATGATTCTGCGTACTTCTCATAGATGAAACACCAAGATTATCGCAGAAAATGCATATCTCAGCTGGAAACCCCACGAAAATAAAGATATCACCGGTTCTGCATATCAAACGCTATGTGGAGTGATGAAATCACCAGATAACGTGTTTCTCGCATTAAATAGCTCGAATAGATCGATCTCGATGATTCTGCATACTTCTGACTAAAGTCTCACCAAGATTATCGCAGAAAAAGCATATTTCAGCTGGAAACCCCACGAAAACCAAGTTATCGGCGGCTCTACATATCAAACGCACTGTGGAGTGGTAAAAACACCAGAAAACTTGTTTTTTCGCATTAAATAGCTCAAAACGAGCGATCTAGATGATTCTGCATACTTCTGACTGAAGTCTCACCAAGATTATCGCAGAAAATGCATATCTCAGCTGGAAACCCCACGTAAATAAAGATATCGCCGGTTCTGCATATCAAACGCCCTGTGGAGTGATGAAAGCACCAGATAACGTGTTTCTCGCATTAAATAGCTCGAATAGAGCGATCTCGATGATTCTGCATTCCCTTGACAGAAGACTCACCAAGATTATCACAGAAAATGCATATCTCATCTGGAAACCCCACGAAAATCAAGATGTCGCTGATTCTGCATATCAGACGCCCTGTGGAGTGATGAAAACACCAGATAACGTGTTTCTCGCATTAAATAGATCGAATAGAGCGATCTCGATGATTCTGCATACTTCTGACTAAAGTCTCACCAAGATTATCGCAGAAGATGCATATTTCAGCTGGAAACCCCACGAAAACCAAGTTATCGGCGGCTGTACATATCAAACGCACTGTGGAGTGGTAAAAACACCAGAAAACTTGTTTTTTCGCATTAAATAGCTCGAAACGAGCGTTCTGGATGATTCTGCATACTTCTCATAGATGAAACACAAAGATTATTGCAGAAAATCCATATTTCAGCTGGAAACCCCACGAAAACCAAGTAATCGGCGGCTCTACATATGAAACGCACTGTGGAGTGGCCAAAACACCAGAAAACTTTTTTTTTCGCATTAAATAGCTCAAAACGAGCGATCTAGATGATTCTGCATACTTCTGACTGAAGTCTCACCAAGATTATCGCAGAAAATGCATATCTCAGCTGGAAACTCCACGAAAATAAAGATATCGCCGGTTCTGCATATCAAACGCCCTGTAGAGTGATGAAAACACCAGATAACGTGTTTCTCGCATTAAATAGCTCGAATAGAGCGATCTCGATGATTCTGCATACTTCTGACAGAAGACTCACCAAGATTATCGCAGAAAATGCATATCTCAGCTGGAAACCCCACGAAAAATAAGATATCGCCGGTTCAGCATATCAAACGTCCTGTGGACTGATGAAAACACCAGATAACGTGTTTCTCGCATTAAATAGCTCGAATAGAGCGATCTCGATGATTCTGCATACTTCTGACAGAAGACTCACCAAGATTATCGCTGAAAATGCATATCTCAGCTGGAAACCCCACGAAAACCAAGATATCGCCGGTTCTGCATATCAGACGCACTGTGGAGTGGTGAAAACACCAGAAAACGCGTTTCTCGCAATAACTAGCTCGAAAAGAGCGATCTAGATGAGTCTGCATACTTCTGACAAAAGACTCACCAAGATTATCGCAGAGAATGCATATTTTAGCTTGAAACCCCACGAAAACCAAGTTATCGGCTGCTCTACATATCAGACGCACTGTGGAGTGGACAAAACACCAGAAAACTTGTTTTTTCGCAATAAATATTTCGAAACGAGCGACCTAGATGATTCTGCGTACTTCTCATTGATGAAACACGAAGATAATCGCAGAAAATGCATATCTCAGCTGGAAACCCCACGAAAATCAAGATATCGCCGGTTCTGCATATCAAACGCCCTGTGGAGTGATGAAAACACCAGATAACGTATTTCTCGCATTAAATAGCTCGAATAGATCGATCTCGATGATTCTGCATACTTCTGACTAAAGTCTCACCAAGATTATCGCAGAAAAAGCATATTTCAGCTGGAAACCCCACGAAAACCAAGATATCTCCGTTACTGCATGTTAAACGTACTGTGGAGTGGTGAATACACCAGAAAACGTGTTTCTCACATTAAATAGCTCGAAAAGAGCGATCTTGATGATTCTGCATACTTCTGACAGAAGACTCACCAAGATTATCGCAGAAAATGCATATCTCAGCTGGAAACCCCACGAAAACCAAGATATCGCCGGTTCTGCATATCAGACGCACCGTGGAGTGGTGAAAAAACCAGAAAACGTGTTACTCGCATTAACTAGCTCGAAAAGAGCGTTCTGGATGATTCTGCATACTTCTGACAGAAGACTCACCAAGATTATCGCAGAGAATGCATATTTTAGCTGGAAACACCACGAAAACCAAGTTATCGGCTGCTCTACATATCAAACGCACTGTGGAGTGGTCAAAACACCAGAAAACTTGTTTTTTCGCATTAAATAGTTCGAAACGAGCGACCTAGATGATTCTGCGTACTTCTCATAGATGAAACACCAAGATTATCGCAGAAAATGCAAATCTCAGCTGGAAACCCCACGAAAATCAAGATATCGCCGGTTCTGCATATCAAACGCCCTGTGGAGTGATGAAAACACCAGATAACGTATTTCTCGCATTAAATAGCTCGAATAGATCGATCTCGATGATTCTGCATACTTCTGACTAAAGTCTCACCAAGATTATCGCAGAAAAAGCATATTTCAGCTGGAAACCCCACGAAAACCAAGATATCTCCGTTACTGCATGTTAAACGTACTGTGGAGTGGTGAATACACCAGAAAACGTGTTTCTCACATTAAATAGCTCGAAAAGAGCGATCTTGATGATTCTGCATACTTCTGACAGAAGACTCACCAAGATTATCGCAGAAAATGCATATCTCAGCTGGAAACCCCACGAAAACCAAGATATCGCCGGTTCTGCATATCAGACGCACCGTGGAGTGGTGAAAAAACCAGAAAACGTGTTACTCGCATTAACTAGCTCGAAAAGAGCGTTCTGGATGATTCTGCATACTTCTGACAGAAGACTCACCAAGATTATCGCAGAGAATGCATATTTTAGCTGGAAACACCACGAAAACCAAGTTATCGGCTGCTCTACATATCAAACGCACTGTGGAGTGGTCAAAACACCAGAAAACTTGTTTTTTCGCATTAAATAGTTCGAAACCAGCGACCTAGATGATTCTGCGTACTTCTCATAGATGAAACACCAAGATTATCGCAGAAAATGCAAATCTCAGCTGGAAACCCCACGAAAATCAAGATATCGCCGGTTCTGCATATCAAACGCCCTGTGGAGTGATGAAAACACCAGATAACGTGTTTCTCGCATTAAATAGCTCGAATAGAGCGATCTCGATGATTCTGCATACTTCTGACTAAAGTCTCACCAAGATTATCGCAGAAAAAGCATATTTCAGCTGGAAACCCCACGAAAACCAAGTAATCGGCGGCTATACATATCAAACGCACTGTGGAGTGGCCAAAACACCAGAAAACTTGTTTTTTCGCATTAAATAGCTCGAAACGAGCGATCTAGATGATTCTGCATACTTCTGACAGAAGTCTCACCAAGATTATCGCAGAAAATGCATATCTCAGCTGGAAACCCCACGGAAATAAATATATCGCCGGTTCTGCATATCAAACGACCTGTGGAGTGATGAAAACACCAGATAACGTGTTTCTCGCATTAAATAGCTCGAATAGAGCGATCTCGATGATTCTGCATACTTCTGACTAAAGTCTCACCAAGATTATCGCAGAAAATGCATATTTCAGCTGGAAACCCCACGAAAACCAAGTTATCGGCGGCTCTACATATCAAACGCACTGTGGAGTGGTAAAAACTCCAGAAAACTTGTTTTTTCGCATTAAATAGCTCGAAACGAGCGTTCTGGATGATACTGCATAGTTCTTATAGATGAAACACAAAGATTATTGCAGAAAATGCATATTTCAGCTGGAAACCCGACGATAACCAAGAAATCGCCGGTTCTGCATATCAGACGCACTTTGGAGTGGTGAAAACACCAGAAAACGTGTTTCCCGCATTAACTAGCTCGAAAAGAGCGATCTAGATGAGTCTGTATACTTCTGACAGAAGTCTCACCAAGATTATCGTAGAAAATGCATATCTCAGCTTGAAACCAGACGAAAACCGATATATCTCCGGTTCTGCACATCAAACGTACCGTGGAGTGGTGAAAACACCAGAAAACGTGTTTCGCGCATTAAGTAGCTCGATAAGAGCGATCTAGATGAGTCTGCATACTTCTGACAGAAGTCTCACCAAGATTATCGTAGAAAATGCATATCTCAGCTTGAAACCAGACGAAAACCGATATATCTCCGGTTCTGCACATCAAACGTACCGTGGAGTGGTGAAAACACCAGAAAACGTGTTTCGCGCATTAAGTAGCTCGATAAGAGCGATCTAGATGATTCTGCATACTTCTGACTAAAGTCTCACCAAGATTATCGCAGAAAAAGCATATTTCAGCTGGAAACCCCACGAAAACCAAGATATCTCCGTTACTGCATGTTAAACGTACTGTGGAGTGGTGAATACACCAGAAAACGTGTTTCTCGCATTAAATAGCTCGAATAGAGCGATCTCGATGATTCTGCATACTTCTGACAGAAGACTCACCAAGATTATCGCAGAGAATGCATATTTTAGCTGGAAACCCCACGAAAACCAAGTTATCGGCTGCTTTACATATCAGACGCACTGTGGAGTGGTCAAAACACCAGAAAACTTGTTTTTTCGCATTAAATAGTTCGAAACGAGCGACCTAGATGATTCTGCGTACTTCTCATTGATGAAACACCAAGATAATCGCAGAAAATGCATATCTCAACTGGAAACCCCACGAAAATCAAGATATCGCCGGTTCTGCATATCAAACGCCCTGTGCAGTGATGAAAACACCAGATAACGTATTTCTCGCATTAAATAGCTCGAATAGATCGATCTCGATGATTCTGCATACTTCTGACTAAAGTCTCACCAAGATTATCGCAGAAAAAGCATATTTCAGCTGGAAACCCCATGAAAACCAAGATATCTCCGTTACTGCATGTTAAACGTACTGTGGAGTGGTGAATACACCAGAAAACGTGTTTCTCGCATTAAATAGCTCGAATAGAGCGATCTCGATGATTCTGCATACTTCTGACAGAAGACTCACCAAGATTATCGCAGAGAATGCATATTTTAGCTGGAAACCCCACGAAAACCAAGTTATCGGCTGCTCTACATATCAGACGCACTGTGGAGTGGTCAAAACACCAGAAAACTTGTTTTTTCGCATTAAATAGTTCGAAACGAGCGACCTAGATGATTCTGCGTACTTCTCATTGATGAAACACCAAGATTATCGCAGAAAATGCATATCTGAGCTGGAAACCTCACGAAAATCAAGATATCGCCGGTTCTGCATATCAAACGCCCTGTGGAGTGATGAAAACACCAGATAACGTGTTTCTCGCATTAAATAGCTCGAATAGAGCGATCTCGATGATTCTGCATACTTCTGACAGAAGACTCACCAAGATTATCGCAGAGAATGCATATTTTAGCTGGAAACCCCACGAAAACCAAGTTATCGGCTGCTCTACATATCAGACGCACTGTGGAGTGGTCAAAACACCAGAAAACTTGTTTTTTCGCATTAAATAGTTCGAAACGAGCGACCTAGATGATTCTGCGTACTTCTCATTGATGAAACACCAAGATTATCGCAGAAAATGCATATCTCAGCTGGAAACCCCACGAAAATCAAGATATCACCGGTTCTGCATATCAAACGCTCTGTGGAGTGATGAAATCACCAGATAACGTGTTTCTCGCATTAAATAGCTCGAATAGATCGATCTCGATGATTCTGCATACTTCTGACTAAAGTCTCACCAAGATTATCGCAGAAAAAGCATATTTCAGCTGGAAACCCCACGAAAACCAAGTTATCGGCGGCTCTACATATCAAACGCACTGTGGAGTGGTAAAAACACCAGAAAACTTGTTTTTTCGCATTAAATAGCTCAAAACGAGCGATCTAGATGATTCTGCATACTTCTGACTGAAGTCTCACCAAGATTATCGCAGAAAATGCATATCTCAGCTGGAAACCCCACGTAAATAAAGATATCGCCGGTTCTGCATATCAAACGCCCTGTGGAGTGATGAAAGCACCAGATAACGTGTTTCTCGCATTAAATAGCTCGAATAGAGCGATCTCGATGATTCTGCATTCCCTTGACAGAAGACTCACCAAGATTATCACAGAAAATGCATATCTCATCTGGAAACCCCACGAAAATCAAGATGTCGCTGATTCTGCATATCAGACGCCCTGTGGAGTGATGAAAACACCAGATAACGTGTTTCTCGCATTAAATAGATCGAATAGAGCGATCTCGATGATTCTGCATACTTCTGACTAAAGTCTCACCAAGATTAGCGCAGAAGATGCATATTTCAGCTGGAAACCCCACGAAAACCAAGTTATCGGCGGCTGTACATATCAAACGCTCTGTGGAGTGGTAAAAACACCAGAAAACTTGTTTTTTCGCATTAAATAGCTCGAAACGAGCGTTCTGGATGATTCTGCATACTTCTCATAGATGAAACACAAAGATTATTGCAGAAAATCCATATTTCAGCTGGAAACCCCACGAAAACCAAGTAATCGGCGGCTCTACATATGAAACGCACTGTGGAGTGGCCAAAACACCAGAAAACTTTTTTTTTCGCATTAAATAGCTCAAAACGAGCGATCTAGATGATTCTGCATACTTCTGACTGAAGTCTCACCAAGATTATCGCAGAAAATGCATATCTCAGCTGGAAACTCCACGAAAATAAAGATATCGCCGGTTCTGCATATCAAACGCCCTGTAGAGTGATGAAAACACCAGATAACGTGTTTCTCGCATTAAATAGCTCGAATAGAGCGATCTCGATGATTCTGCATTCCCTTGACAGAAGACTCACCAAGATTATCACAGAAAATGCATATCTCATCTGGAAACCCCACGAAAATCAAGATGTCGCTGATTCTGCATATCAGACGCCCTGTGGAGTGATGAAAACACCAGATAACGTGTTTCTCGCATTAAATAGATCGAATAGAGCGATCTCGATGATTCTGCATACTTCTGACTAAAGTCTCACCAAGATTATCGCAGAAGATGCATATTTCAGCTGGAAACCCCACGAAAACCAAGTTATCGGCGGCTCTACCTATCAAACGCACTGTGGAGTGGTAAAAACACCAGAAAACTTCTTTTTCGGATTAAATAGCTCGAAACGAGCGTTCTGGATGATTCTGCATACTTCTCATAGATGAAACACAAAGATTATTGCAGAAAATGCATATTTCAGCTGGAAACCCCACGAAAACCAAGTAATCGGCGGCCCTACATATCAAACGCACTGTGGAGTGGCCAAAACACCAGAAAACTTGTTTTTTCGCATTAAATAGCTCGAAACGAGCGATCTAGATGATTCTGCATACTTCTGACAGAAGTCTCACCAAGATTATCGCAGAAAATGCATATCTCAGCTGGAAACCCCACGAAAAATAAGATATCGCCGGTTCAGCATATCAAACGTCCTGTGGACTGATGAAAACACCAGATAACGTGTTTCTCGCATTAAATAGCTCGAATAGAGCGATCTCGATGATTCTGCATACTTCTGACAGAAGACTCACCAAGATTATCGCAGAAAATGCATATCTCAGCTGGAAACCCCACGAAAACCAAGATATCGCCGGTTCTGCATATCAGACGCACTGTGGAGTGGTGAAAAACCCAGAAAACGCGTTTCTCGCATTAACTAGCTCGAAAAGAGCGATCTAGATGGGTCTGCATACTTCTGACAAAAGACCCACCAAGATTATCGCAGAAAATGCATATCTCAGCTTGAAACCCGACGAAAACAAAAATATCGCCGGTTCTGCATATCAAACCAACTGTGGAGTGGTGAAAACACCAGATAACGTGTTTCTCGCATTAAATAGCTCGAAACGAGCGATCTAGATGATTCTGCATACTTCTGACAGAAGTCTCACCAAGATTATCGCAGAAAATGCATATCTCTGCTTGAAACCCCACGAAAACCAAGATATCTACTGTTCTGCATATCCAACGAACTGTGGAGTGGTGAAAACCCCAGAAAACGTGTTGCTCGCATTAAATAGCTCGAAAAGAGCGCTCTCGATGTTTCGGCATACTTCGGACAGATGTTTCACCAAGCTTATCGTAGAAAAAGCATATCTAAGCTTGAAACCCGACGAAAACCAAAATATCTCCGGTTCTGCATATCCAACGCACTGTGGAGTGGTGAAAACACCAGATAACGTGTTTCTCGCATTAAGTAGCTCGACAAGTGCGATCTCGATGATTCTGCATACTTCTCATAGATGAAACACAAAGATTATCGCAGAAAATGCATATTTCAGCTGGAAACCCCACGAAAACCAAGATATCGGCTGCTCTACATATCAGACGCACTGTGGAGTGGACAAAACACCAGAAAACTTGTTTTTTCGCAATAAATATTTCGAAACGAGCGACCTAGATGATTCTGCGTACTTCTCATTGATGAAACACGAAGATAATCGCAGAAAATGCATATCTCAGCTGGAAACCCCACGAAAATCAAGATATCGCCGGTTCTGCATATCAAACGCCCTGTGGAGTGATGAAAACACCAGATAACGTATTTCTCGCATTAAATAGCTCGAATAGATCGATCTCGATGATTCTGCATACTTCTGACTAAAGTCTCACCAAGATTATCGCAGAAAAAGCATATTTCAGCTGGAAACCCCACGAAAACCAAGATATCTCCGTTACTGCATGTTAAACGTACTGTGGAGTGGTGAATACACCAGAAAACGTGTTTCTCGCATTAAATAGCTCGAAAAGAGCGATCTTGATGATTCTGCATACTTCTGACAGAAGACTCACCAAGATTATCGCAGAAAATGCATATCTCAGCTGGAAACCCCACGAAAACCAAGATATCGCCGGTTCTGCATATCAGACGCACCGTGGAGTGGTGAAAAAACCAGAAAACGTGTTACTCGCATTAACTAGCTCGAAAAGAGGGTTCTGGATGATTCTGCATACTTCTGACAGAAGACTCACCAAGATTATCGCAGAGAATGCATATTTTAGCTGGAAACACCACGAAAACCAAGTTATCGGCTGCTCTACATATCAAACGCACTGTGGAGTGGTCAAAACACCAGAAAACTTGTTTTTTCGCATTAAATAGTTCGAAACGAGCGACCTAGATGATTCTGCGTACTTCTCATAGATGAAACACCAAGATTATCGCAGAAAATGCAAATCTCAGCTGGAAACCCCACGAAAATCAAGATATCGCCGGTTCTGCATATCAAACGCCCTGTGGAGTGATAAAAACACCAGATAACGTGTTTCTCGCATTAAATAGCTCGAATAGAGCGATCGCGATGATTCTGCATACTTCTGACTAAAGTCTCACCAAGATTATCGCAGAAAATGCATATTTCAGCTGGAAACCCCACGAAAACCAAGTTATCGGCGGCTCTACATATCAAACGCACTGTGGAGTGGTAAAAACACCAGAAAACTTGTTTTTTCGCATTAAATAGCTCGAAACGAGCGTGCTGGATGATACTGCATACTTCTTATAGATGAAACACAAAGATTATTGCAGAAAATGCATATTTCAGCTGGAAACCCCACGAAAACCAAGTAATCGGCGGCTCTACATATCAAACGCACTGTGGAGTGGCCAAAACACTAGAAAACTTGTTTTTTCGCATTAAATAGCTCGAAACGAGCGATCTAGATGATTCTGCATACTTCTGACAGAAGTCTCACCAAGATTATCGCAGAAAATGCATATCTCAGCTGGAAACTCCACGAAAAATAAGATATCGCCGGTTCAGCATATCAAACGCCCTGTGGAGTGATGAAAACACCAGATAACGTGTTTCTCGCATTAAATAGCTCGAATAGAGCGATCTCGATGATTCTGCATACTTCTGACTAAAGTCTCACCAAGATTATCGCAGAAAAAGCATATTTCAGCTGGAAACCCCACGAAAACCAAGTTATCGGCGGCTCTACATATCAAACGCACTGTGGAGTGGTAAAAACACCAGAAAACTTGTTTTTTCGCCTTAAATAGCTCGAAACGAGCGTTCTGGATGATACTGCATACTTCTTATAGATGAAACACAAAGATTATTGCAGAAAATGCATATTTCAGCTGGAAACCCGACGATAACCAAGATATCGCCGGTTCTGCATATCAGACGCACTTTGGAGTGGTGAAAACACCAGAAAACGTGTTTCCCGCATTAACTAGCTCGAAAAGAGCGATCTAGATGAGTCTGCATACTTCTGACAGAAGTCTCACCAAGATTATCGTAGAAAATGCATATCTCAGCTTGAAACCAGACGAAAACCGATATATCTCCGGTTCTGCACATCAAACGTACCGTGGAGTGGTGAAAACACCAGAAAACGTGTTTCGCGCATTAAGTAGCTCGATAAGAGCGATCTAGATGATTCTGCATACTTCTGACTGAAGTCACACCATGATTGTCGCAGAAAATGCATATCTCAGCTTGAAACCCCACGAAAACCAAGATATCGCTGGTTCTGCACGTCAAACGCACTGTGGAGTGGTGAAAACACCAGATAACGTGTTTCTCGTATTAAATATCTCGAAAAAAGCGATCTAGATGATTCTGCATACTTCGGACAGAAGTCTCACCAAGATTATCGCAGGAAATGCATATCTCGGCTTGTAACCCGACGAAAATCAAAATATCTCCGGTTCTGCATATCCAACGCACTGTGGAGGGGTGAAAACACCAGATAACGTGTTTCTCGCATTAAGTAGCTCGAAACGAGTGATCTCGATGATTCTGCATACTTCGGACAGAAGTCTCAACAAGATTATCGCAGAAAATGCATATCTCAGCTTGAAATCCCACGCAAACCAAGATATCTCCGGTTCTGCACATCAAACGTACCGTGGAGTGGTCAAAACACCAGAAAACGTGTTTCGCGCATTAAGTAGCTCGAAAAGAGCGTTCACGAAGATTCTGCATACATCTGACAGAAGTCTCACCAGGATTATCGTAGAATATGCATATCTCAGCTTGAAACCTGACCGAAACCAAGATATCTCCGGTTCTGCATGTCAAACGTACTGTGGAGTGGTGAAAACACCAGAAAACGTGTTTCGTGCATTAAGTAGCTCGAAAAGAGCGATCTAGATGATTCTGCATACTTCTGACTGAAGTCTCACCATTATTGTCGCAGAAAATGCATATCTCAGCTTGAAACCCCACGAAAACCAAGATGTCGCCGGTTCTGCATATCAAACGCACTGTGGAGTGGTCAAAACACCAGAAAACTTGTTTTTTCGCATTAAATAGCTCGAAACGAGCGCTCTAGATGATTGTGCGTACTTCTGACTGAAGTCTCACCAATATTATCGCAGAAAATGCATATCTCAGCTTGAAACCTCACGAAAATCAAGATGTCGCCGGTTCTGCATATCAACGCACTGTGGAGTGGTGAAAACAACCAGATAACGTGTTTCCTGCATTAAATAGCTCGAAACGAGCGATCTAGATGATTCTGCATACTTCTGATTGAAGTCTCACCAATATTATCGCAGTAAATGCATATCTCAGCTTGAAACCCGACGAAAACCAAGATGTCGCCGGTTCTGCATATCAAACGCACTGTGGGGTGGTGAAAACACCCGAAAACGTATTTCTCGCATTAAATAGCTCGAAAATAGCGATCTAGATGATTCTGCATACTTCTGACAGAAGACTCACCAAGATTATAGCAGAAAATGCATATCTCAGCTGGAAACCCCACGAAAACCAAGATATCGCCGGTTCTGCATATCAGACGCACCGTGGAGTCGTGAAAACACCAGAAAACCTGTTACTCGCATTAACTAGCTCGAAAAGAGCGTTCTGGATGATTCTGCATACTTCGCATAGATGAAACACCAAGATTATCGCAGAAAATGCATATCTCAGCTGGAAACCCCACGAAAATCAAGATATCGCCGGTTCTGCATATCAAACGCCCTGTGGAGTGATGAAAACACCAGATAACGTGTTTCTCGCATTAAATAGCTCGAATAGAGCGATCTCGATGATTCTGCATACTTCTGACTAAAGTCTCACCAAGATTATCGCAGAAAATGCATATCTCAGCTGGAAACCCCACGAAAATCAAGATATCGCCGGTTCTGCATCTCAAACGCCCTGTGGAGTGATGAAAACACCAGATAACGTGTTTCTCGCATTAAATAGCTCGAATAGAGCGATCTCGATGATTCTGCATACTTCTGACTAAAGTCTCACCAAGATTATCGCAGAAAAAGCATATTTCAGCTGGAAACCCCACGAAAACCAAGTAATCGGCGGCTATACATATCAAACGCACTGTGGAGTGGCCAAAACACCAGAAAACTTGTTTTTTCGCATTAAATAGCTCGAAACGAGCGATCTAGATGATTCTGCATACTTCTGACAGAACTCTCACCAAGATTATCGCAGAAAATGCATATCTCAGCTGGAATCCCCACGGAAATAAATATATCGCCGGTTCTGCATATCAAACGACCTGTGGAGTGATGAAAACACCAGATAACGTGTTTCTCGCATTAAATAGCTCGAATAGAGCGATCTCGATGATTCTGCATACTTCTGACTAAAGTCTCACCAAGATTATCGCAGAAAATGCATATTTCAGCTGGAAACCCCACGAAAACCAAGTAATCGGCGGCTCTACATATCAAACGCACTGTGGAGTGGCCAAAACACTAGAAAACTTGTTTTTTCGCATTAAATAGCTCGAAACGAGCGATCTAGATGATTCTGCATACTTCTGACAGAAGTCTCACCAAGATTATCGCAGAAAATGCATATCTCAGCTGGAAACTCCACGAAAAATAAGATATCGCCGGTTCAGCATATCAGACGCACTTTGGAGTGGTGAAAACACCAGAAAACGTGTTTCCCGCATTAACTAGCTCGAAAAGAGCGATCTAGATGAGTCTGCATACTTCTGACAGAAGTCTCACCAAGATTATCGTAGAAAATGCATATCTCAGCTTGAAACCAGACGAAAACCGATAAATCTCCGGTTCTGCACATCAAACGTACCGTGGAGTGGTGAAAACACCAGAAAACGTGTTTCGCGCATTAAGTAGCTTGATAAGAGCGATCTAGATGATTCTGCATACTTCTGACTGAAGTCTCACCAAGATTATCGCAGAAAATGCATATCTCAGCTGGAAACCCCACGAAAATCAAGATATCGCCGGTTCTGCATCTCAAACGCCCTGTGGAGTGATGAAAACACCAGATAACGTGTTTCTCTCATTAAATAGCTCGAATAGAGCGATCTCGATGATTCTGCATACTTCTGTCTAAAGTCTCACCAAGATTATCGCAGAAAAAGCATATTTCAGCTGGAAACCCCACGAAAACCAAGTAATCGGCGGCTATACATATCAAACGCACTGTGGAGTGGCCAAAACACCAGAAAACTTGTTTTTTCGCATTAAATAGCTCGAAACGAGCGATCTAGATGATTCTGCATACTTCTGACAGAACTCTCACCAAGATTATCGCAGAAAATGCATATCTCAGCTGGAAACCCCACGAAAATCAAGATATCGCCGGTTCTGCATCTCAAACGCCCTGTGGAGTGATGAAAACACCAGAAAACGTGTTTCTCGCATTAAATAGCTCGAAAAGAGCGATCTTGATGATTCTGCATACTTCTGACAGAAGACTCACCAAGATTATCGCAGAAAATGCATATCTCAGCTGGAAACCCCACGAAAACCAAGATATCGCCGGTTCTGCATATCAGACGCACCGTGGAGTGGTGAAAAAACCAGAAAACGTGTTACTCGCATTAACTAGCTCGAAAAGAGCGTTCTGGATGATTCTGCATACTTCTGACAGAAGACTCACCAAGATTATCGCAGAGAATGCATATTTTAGCTGGAAACACCACGAAAACCAAGTTATCGGCTGCTCTACATATCAAACGCACTGTGGAGTGGTCAAAACACCAGAAAACTTGTTTTTTCGCATTAAATAGTTCGAAACGAGCGACCTAGATGATTCTGCGTACTTCTCATAGATGAAACACCAAGATTATCGCAGAAAATGCAAATCTCAGCTGGAAACCCCACGAAAATCAAGATATCGCCGGTTCTGCATATCAAACGCCCTGTGGAGTGATAAAAACACCAGATAACGTGTTTCTCGCATTAAATAGCTCGAATAGAGCGATCGCGATGATTCTGCATACTTCTGACTAAAGTCTCACCAAGATTATCGCAGAAAAAGCATATTTCAGCTGGAAACCCCACGAAAACCAAGTAATCGGCGGCTATACATATCAAACGCACTGTGGAGTGGCCAAAACACCAGAAAACTTGTTTTTTCGCATTAAATAGCTCGAAACGAGCGATCTAGATGATACTGCATACTTCTGACAGAAGTCTCACCAAGATTATCGCAGAAAATGCATATCTCAGCTGGAAACCCCACGGAAATAAATATATCGCCGGTTCTGCATATCAAACGACCTGTGGAGTGATGAAAACACCAGATAACGTGTTTCTCGCATTAAATAGCTCGAATAGAGCGATCTCGATGATTCTGCATACTTCTGACTAAAGTCTCACCAAGATTATCGCAGAAAATGCATATTTCAGCTGGAAACCCCACGAAAACCAAGTTATCGGCGGCTCTACATATCAAACGCACTGTGGAGTGGTAAAAACACCAGAAAACTTGTTTTTTCGCATTAAATAGCTCGAAACGAGCGTGCTGGATGATACTGCATACTTCTTATAGATGAAACACAAAGATTATTGCAGAAAATGCATATTTCAGCTGGAAACCCCACGAAAACCAAGTAATCGGCGGCTCTACATATCAAACGCACTGTGGAGTGGCCAAAACACTAGAAAACTTGTTTTTTCGCATTAAATAGCTCGAAACGAGCGATCTAGATGATTCTGCATACTTCTGACAGAAGTCTCACCAAGATTATCGCAGAAAATGCATATCTCAGCTGGAAACTCCACGAAAAATAAGATATCGCCGGTTCAGCATATCAAACGCCCTGTGGAGTGATGAAAACACCAGATAACGTGTTTCTCGCATTAAATAGCTCGAATAGAGCGATCTCGATGATTCTGCATACTTCTGACTAAAGTCTCACCAAGATTATCGCAGAAAAAGCATATTTCAGCTGGAAACCCCACGAAAACCAAGTTATCGGCGGCTCTACATATCAAACGCACTGTGGAGTGGTAAAAACACCAGAAAACTTGTTTTTTCGCATTAAATAGCTCGAAACGAGCGTTCTGGATGATACTGCATACTTCTTATAGATGAAACACAAAGATTATTGCAGAAAATGCATATTTCAGCTGGAAACCCGACGATAACCAAGATATCGCCGGTTCTGCATATCAGACGCACTTTGGAGTGGTGAAAACACCAGAAAACGTGTTTCCCGCATTAACTAGCTCGAAAAGAGCGATCTAGATGAGTCTGCATACTTCTGACAGAAGTCTCACCAAGATTATCGTAGAAAATGCATATCTCAGCTTGAAACCAGACGAAAACCGATATATCTCCGGTTCTGCACATCAAACGTACCGTGGAGTGGTGAAAACACCAGAAAACGTGTTTCGCGCATTAAGTAGCTCGATAAGAGCGATCTAGATGATTCTGCATACTTCTGACTGAAGTCACACCATGATTGTCGCAGAAAATGCATATCTCAGCTTGAAACCCCACGAAAACCAAGATATCGCTGGTTCTGCACGTCAAACGCACTGTGGAGTGGTGAAAACACCAGATAACGTGTTTCTCGTATTAAATATCTCGAAAAAAGCGATCTAGATGATTCTGCATACTTCGGACAGAAGTCTCACCAAGATTATCGCAGGAAATGCATATCTCGGCTTGTAACCCGACGAAAATCAAAATATCTCCGGTTCTGCATATCCAACGCACTGTGGAGGGGTGAAAACACCAGATAACGTGTTTCTCGCATTAAGTAGCTCGAAACGAGTGATCTCGATGATTCTGCATACTTCGGACAGAAGTCTCAACAAGATTATCGCAGAAAATGCATATCTCAGCTTGAAATCCCACGCAAACCAAGATATCTCCGGTTCTGCACATCAAACGTACCGTGGAGTGGTCAAAACACCAGAAAACGTGTTTCGCGCATTAAGTAGCTCGAAAAGAGCGTTCACGAAGATTCTGCATACATCTGACAGAAGTCTCACCAGGATTATCGTAGAATATGCATATCTCAGCTTGAAACCTGACCGAAACCAAGATATCTCCGGTTCTGCATGTCAAACGTACTGTGGAGTGGTGAAAACACCAGAAAACGTGTTTCGTGCATTAAGTAGCTCGAAAAGAGCGATCTAGATGATTCTGCATACTTCTGACTGAAGTCTCACCATTATTGTCGCAGAAAATGCATATCTCAGCTTGAAACCCCACGAAAACCAAGATGTCGCCGGTTCTGCATATCAAACGCACTGTGGAGTGGTCAAAACACCAGAAAACTTGTTTTTTCGCATTAAATAGCTCGAAACGAGCGCTCTAGATGATTGTGCGTACTTCTGACTGAAGTCTCACCAATATTATCGCAGAAAATGCATATCTCAGCTTGAAACCTCACGAAAATCAAGATGTCGCCGGTTCTGCATATCAACGCACTGTGGAGTGGTGAAAACAACCAGATAACGTGTTTCCTGCATTAAATAGCTCGAAACGAGCGATCTAGATGATTCTGCATACTTCTGATTGAAGTCTCACCAATATTATCGCAGTAAATGCATATCTCAGCTTGAAACCCGACGAAAACCAAGATGTCGCCGGTTCTGCATATCAAACGCACTGTGGGGTGGTGAAAACACCCGAAAACGTATTTCTCGCATTAAATAGCTTGAAAATAGCGATCTAGATGATTCTGCATACTTCTGACAGAAGACTCACCAAGATTATAGCAGAAAATGCATATCTCAGCTGGAAACCCCACGAAAACCAAGATATCGCCGGTTCTGCATATCAGACGCACCGTGGAGTCGTGAAAACACCAGAAAACCTGTTACTCGCATTAACTAGCTCGAAAAGAGCGTTCTGGATGATTCTGCATACTTCGCATAGATGAAACACCAAGATTATCGCAGAAAATGCATATCTCAGCTGGAAACCCCACGAAAATCAAGATATCGCCGGTTCTGCATATCAAACGCCCTGTGGAGTGATGAAAACACCAGATAACGTGTTTCTCGCATTAAATAGCTCGAATAGAGCGATCTCGATGATTCTGCATACTTCTGACTAAAGTCTCACCAAGATTATCGCAGAAAATGCATATCTCAGCTGGAAACCCCACGAAAATCAAGATATCGCCGGTTCTGCATCTCAAACGCCCTGTGGAGTGATGAAAACACCAGATAACGTGTTTCTCGCATTAAATAGCTCGAATAGAGCGATCTCGATGATTCTGCATACTTCTGACTAAAGTCTCACCAAGATTATCGCAGAAAAAGCATATTTCAGCTGGAAACCCCACGAAAACCAAGTAATCGGCGGCTATACATATCAAACGCACTGTGGAGTGGCCAAAACACCAGAAAACTTGTTTTTTCGCATTAAATAGCTCGAAACGAGCGATCTAGATGATTCTGCATACTTCTGACAGAACTCTCACCAAGATTATCGCAGAAAATGCATATCTCAGCTGGAATCCCCACGGAAATAAATATATCGCCGGTTCTGCATATCAAACGACCTGTGGAGTGATGAAAACACCAGATAACGTGTTTCTCGCATTAAATAGCTCGAATAGAGCGATCTCGATGATTCTGCATACTTCTGACTAAAGTCTCACCAAGATTATCGCAGAAAATGCATATTTCAGCTGGAAACCCCACGAAAACCAAGTAATCGGCGGCTCTACATATCAAACGCACTGTGGAGTGGCCAAAACACTAGAAAACTTGTTTTTTCGCATTAAATAGCTCGAAACGAGCGATCTAGATGATTCTGCATACTTCTGACAGAAGTCTCACCAAGATTATCGCAGAAAATGCATATCTCAGCTGGAAACTCCACGAAAAATAAGATATCGCCGGTTCAGCATATCAGACGCACTTTGGAGTGGTGAAAACACCAGAAAACGTGTTTCCCGCATTAACTAGCTCGAAAATAGCGATCTAGATGAGTCTGCATACTTCTGACAGAAGTCTCACCAAGATTATCGTAGAAAATGCATATCTCAGCTTGAAACCAGACGAAAACCGATAAATCTCCGGTTCTGCACATCAAACGTACCGTGGAGTGGTGAAAACACCAGAAAACGTGTTTCGCGCATTAAGTAGCTTGATAAGAGCGATCTAGATGATTCTGCATACTTCTGACTGAAGTCTCACCAAGATTATCGCAGAAAATGCATATCTCAGCTGGAAACCCCACGAAAATCAAGATATCGCCGGTTCTGCATCTCAAACGCCCTGTGGAGTGATGAAAACACCAGATAACGTGTTTCTCTCATTAAATAGCTCGAATAGAGCGATCTCGATGATTCTGCATACTTCTGACTAAAGTCTCACCAAGATTATCGCAGAAAAAGCATATTTCAGCTGGAAACCCCACGAAAACCAAGTAATCGGCGGCTATACATATCAAACGCACTGTGGAGTGGCCAAAACACCAGAAAACTTGTTTTTTCGCATTAAATAGCTCGAAACGAGCGATCTAGATGATTCTGCATACTTCTGACAGAACTCTCACCAAGATTATCGCAGAAAATGCATATCTCAGCTGGAAACCCCACGGAAATAAATATATCGCCGGTTCTGCATATCAAACGACCTGTGGAGTGATGAAAACACCAGATAACGTGTTTCTCGCATTAAATAGCTCGAATAGAGCGATCTCGATGATTCTGCATACTTCTGACTAAAGTCTCACCTAGATTATCACAGAAAATGCATATTTCAGCTGGAAACCCCACGAAAACCAAGTTATCGGCGGCTCTACATATCAAACGCACTGTGGAGTGGTATAAACACCAGAAAACTTGTTTTTTCGCATTAAATAGCTCGAAACGAGCGTTCTGGATGATTCTGCATATTTCTGATAGATGAAACACAAAGATTATTGCAGAAAATGCATACTTCAGCTGGAAACCCCACGAAAACCAAGTAATCGGCGGCTCTACATATCAAACGCACTGTGGAGTGGTCAAAACACGAGAAAACTTGTTTTTTCGCATTAAATAGCTCGAAACGAGCGATCTAGATGATTCTGCATACTTCTGACTAAAGTCTCACCAAGATTATCGCAGAAAATGCATATCTCAGCTTGAAACCCGACCGAAACCAAGATATCTCCGTTACTGCATGTCAAACGTACTGTGGAGTGGTTAATACACCAGAAAACGTGTTTCTCGCATTAAATTGCTCGAAAAGAGCGATCTAGATGATTCTGCATACTTCTGACAGAAGACTCACCAAGATTATCGCAGAAAATGCATATCTCAGCTGGAAACCCGACGAAAACCAAGATATCGCCGGTTCTGCATATCAGACGCACTTTGGAGTGGTGAAAACACCAGAAAACGTGTTTCCCGCATTAACTAGCTCGAAAAGAGCGATCTAGATGAGTCTGCATACTTCTGACAGAAGTCTCACCAAGATTATCGTAGAAAATGCATATCTCAGCTTGAAACCAGACGAAAACCGATATATCTCCGGTTCTGCACATCAAACGTACCGTGGAGTGGTGAAAACACCAGAAAACGTGTTTCGCGCATTATGTAGCTTGATAAGAGCGATCTAGATGATTCTGCATACTTCTGACTGAAGTCACACCATGATTGTCGCAGAAAATGCATATCTCAGCTTGAAACCCCACGAAAACCAAGATATCGCTGGTTCTGCATGTCAAACGCACTGTGGAGTGGTGAAAACACCAGATAACGTGTTTCTCGTATTAAATATCTCGAAAAAAGCGATCTAGATGATTCTGCATACTTCGGACAGAAGTCTCACCAAGATTATCGCAGGAAATGCATATCTCGGCTTGAAACCCGACGAAAATCAAAATATCTCCGGTTCTGCATATCCAACGCACTGTGGAGTGGTCAAAACACCAGAAAACGTGTTTCGCGCATTAAGTAGCTCGAAAAGAGCGTTCTCGAAGATTCTGCATACATCTGACAGAAGTCTCACCAGGATTATCGTAGAATATGCATATCTCAGCTTGAAACCTGACCGAAACCAAGATATCTCCGGTTCTGCATGTCAAACGTACTGTGGAGTGGTGAAAACACCAGAAAACGTGTTTCGTGCATTAAGTAGCTCGAAAAGAGCGATCTAGATGATTCTGCATACTTCTGACTGAAGTCTCACCATTATTGTCGCAGAAAATGCATATCTCAGCTTGAAACCCCACGAAAACCAAGATGTCGCCGGTTCTGCATATCAAACGCACTGTGGAGTGGTCAAAACAACCAGATAACGTGTTTCTCGCATTAAATAGCTCGAAACGAGCGTTCTGGATGATTCTGCATATTTCTGATAGATGAAACACAAAGATTATTGCAGAAAATGCATACTTCAGCTGGAAACCCCACGAAAACAAAGATATCGCCGGTTCTGCATATCAGACGCACCGTGGAGTCGTGAAAACACCAGAAAACCTGTTACTCGCAGTAACTAGCTCGAAAAGAGCGTTCTGGATGATTCTGCATACTTCTCATAGATGATACACAAAGATTATCGCAGAAAATGCATATTTCAGCTGGAAACCCCACGAAAATCAAGATATCGCCGGTTCTGCATATCAAACGCCCTGTGGAGTGATGAAAACACCAGATAACGTGTTTCTCGCATTAAATAGCTCGAATAGAGCGATCTCAATGATTCTGCATTCCCTTGACAGAAGACTCACCAAGATTATCACAGAAAATGCATATCTCATCTGGAAACCCCACGAAAATCAAGATGTCGACGGTTCTGCATATCAGACGCCCTGTGGAGTGATGAAAACACCAGATAACGTGTTGCTCGCATTAAATAGCTCGAATAGAGCGATCTCGATGATTCTGCATACTTCTGACTAAAGTCTCACCAAGATTATCGCAGAAAATGCATATTTCAGCTGGAAACCCCACGAAAATCAAGATGTCGCCGGTTCTGCATATCAGACGCCCTGTGGAGTGATGAAAACACCAGATAACGTGTTGCTCGCATTAAATAGCTCGAAACGAGCGTTCTGGGTGATTCTGCATATTTCTGATAGATGAAACACAAAGATTATTGCAGAAAATGCATACTTCAGCTGGAAACCCCACGAAAACCAAGTAATCGGCGGCTCTACATATCAAACGCACTGTGGAGTGGTCAAAACACCAGAAAACTTGTTTTTTCGCATTAAATAGCTCGAAACGAGCGATCTAGATGATTCTGCATACTTCTGACTAAAGTCTCACCAAGATTATCGCAGAAAATGCATATCTCAGCTTGAAACCCGACCGAAACCAAGATATCTCCGTTACTGCATGTCAAACGTACTGTGGAGTGGTTAATACACCAGAAAACGTGTTTCTCGCATTAAATTGCTCGAAAAGAGCGATCTAGATGATTCTGCATACTTCTGACAGAAGACTCACCAAGATAATCGCAGAAAATGGATATTTCAGCTGGAAACCCCACGAAAACCAAGATATCGCCGGTTCTGCATATCAGACGCTCCGTGGAGTGGTGAAAACACCAGAAAACGTGTTTCTCGCATTAACTAGCTCGAACAGAGCGTTCTTGATGATCCTGCATACTTCTCACAGATGAAACACCAAGATTATCGCAGGAAATGCATATTTCAGCTTGAAACCCCACGAAAACCAAGTTATCGGCTGCTCTACATATCAGACGCACTGTGGAGTGCTGAAAACACCAGATAACGTGTTGCTCGCATTAAATAGCTCGAATAGAGCGATCTCGATGATTCTGCATACTTCTGACTAAAGTCTCACCAAGATTATCGCAGAAAATGCATATTTCAGCTGGAAACCCCACGAAAATCAAGATGTCGCCGGTTCTGCATATCAGACGCCCTGTGGAGTGATGAAAACACCAGATAACGTGTTGCTCGCATTAAATAGCTCGAAACGAGCGTTCTGGATGATTCTGCATATTTCTGATAGATGAAACACAAAGATTATTGCAGAAAATGCATACTTCAGCTGGAAACCCCACGAAAACCAAGTAATCGGCGGCTCTACATATCAAACGCACTGTGGAGTGGTCAAAACACCAGAAAACTTGTTTTTTCGCATTAAATAGCTCGAAACGAGCGATCTAGATGATTCTGCATACTTCTGACTAAAGTCTCACCAATATTATCGCAGAAAATGCATATCTGAGCTTGAAACCCCACGAAAACCCAGATATCGCAGGTTCTGCATATCAAACGCACTGTGAAGTGGTGAAAACACCAGTTAACGTGTTTCTCGCATTAAATAGCTCGAAAAGAGGGATCCCGATGATTCTGCAATCTTCTGTCTGAAGTCTCACCAATATTATCGCAGAAAATGCATATCTGAGCTTGAAACCCCACGAAAACCAGGACATCGCTGGTTCTGCATATCAAACGCACTGTGGAATGTTGAAAACACCAGAAAACTTGTTTTTTCGCATTAAATAGCTCGAAAAGAGCGATCTAGATGATTCTGCATACTTCGGACAGAAGTCTCACCAATATTATCGCAGAAAATGCATATCTGAGCTTGAAACCCCACGAAAACCCAGATATCGCAGGTTCTGCATATCAAACGCACTGTGGAGTGGTGAAAACACCAGATAACGTGCTTCTCGCATTAAATAGCTCGAAAGGAGCGATCTCGATGATTAAGCATACTTCGGACAGAAATCTCACCAAGATTATCGCAGGATTTGCATATCTCAGCTTGAAACCCCACGAAAACCAGGACATCGCTGGTTCTGCATATCAAACGCACTGTGGAGTGCTGAAAACACCAGATAACGTGTTTCTCGCATTAAATAGCTCGAAAAGGGCGATCTCGATGATTCTGCATACTTCGGACAGAAGTCTCACCAAGATTATCGCAGAAAATGCATATCTCAGCTTGAAACCCCACGAAAACCAAGATATCTCCGGTTCTGCATATCAAACCAACTGTGGAATGACGAAAACACCAGATAACGTGCTTCTCGGATTAAATAGCTCGAAAAGTGTGATCTCGATGATTCTGCATACTTCGGACAGAAGTCTCACCAAGATTATCGCAGAAAATGCATATCTCAGCTTGAAACCCAACGAAAACCAAGATATCTCCGGTTCTGCATATCCAACGAACTGTGGTGTGGTGAAAACCCCAGAAAACGTGTTTCTCGCATTAAATAGCTCGAAAAGAGCGCTCTCGATGTTTCTGCATACTTCGGACAGAAGTCTCACCAAGATTATAGCAGAAAATGCATATGTCAGCTTGATACCGTACGAAAACCAACATATCTCCGGTTCTGCATATCAAACGCACTGTGGAATGTTGAAAACACCAGAAAACTTGTTTTTTCGCATTAAATAGCTCGAAAAGAGCGATCTTGATGATTCTGCATACTTCTGTCTGACGTCTCACCAATATTATCGCAGAAAATGCATATCTGAATTTGAAACTCCACGAAAACCAGGATATCGTCGGTTCTGCACATCATACGCACTGTGGAGTGGTGAAAACACCAGATTACGTGTTTCTCGCATTAAGTAGCTCGAAACGAGCGATCTCGATGATTCTGCATACTTCGGACAGGAGTCTCACCAAGATTATCGCAGAAAATGCATATCTCAGCTTGAAACCCCACGAAAACCAAGATATCTCCGGTTCTGCATATCCTACGAACAGCGGTGTGGTGAAAACCACAGAGAACGTGTTTCTCGCATTAAATAGCTCGAAAAGAGCGCTCTCAATGTTTCTGCATACTTCGGACAGGAGTCTCACCAAGATTATCGCAGAAAATGCATATCACAGCTTGAAACCCCACGAAAACCAAGATATCTCCGGTTCTGCATATCCTACGAACAGCGGTGTGGTGAAAACCACAGAAAACGTGTTTCTCGCATTAAATAGCCCGAAAAGAGCGCTCTCAATGTTTCTGCATACTTCGGACAGAAGTCTCACCAAGATTATCGCAGAAAATGCATATCTCAGCTTGAAACCCCACGAAAACCAAGATATCTCCGGTTCTGCACATCCAACGAACTGTGGTGTAGTGAAAACCCCAGATAACGTGTTTCTCGCATTAAATAGCCCGAAAAGAACGATCTCGATGATGCTGCATACTTCTGACACGCGTCGCACCAAGATTATCGCAGAAAATGCATAAGTCAGGATGAAAACCGACGAAAACCAAGATTTCGCCATTTCTGCATATCAAACGCACTGTGGAGTGTTCAAAACACCAGATAACGTGTTTCTCGCATTAAGTAGCTCGAAAAGAGCGATCCAGATGATTCTGCATACTTCTGACTGAAGTCTCACCAATATTATCGCAGAAAATGCATATCTCAGCTAGAAACATCACGAAAATCAAGATGTCGCCGGTTCTGCATATCAAACGCACTGTGGAGTGGTGAAAACAACCAGATAACGTGTTTCTCGCATTAAATAGCTCGAATAGAGCGATATCGATGATTCTGCATACTTCTGACAGAAGACTCACCAAGATTATCGCAGAAAATGTATATCTCAGCTTGAAACCGGACGAAATCCAAGATGTCGCCGGTTCTGAATATCAAACGCACTGTGGAGTGGTGAAAACGCCAGATAACGTGTTTCTCGCATTAACTAGCTCGAAAAGAGCGATCTCGAAGATTCTGCATACTTCTGACAGAAGACTCACCAAGATTATCGCGGAAATGCATATCTCAGCTTGAAACCTCACGAAAATCAAGATGTCGCCGGTTCTGTATATCAAACGCACTGTGGAGTGGTGAAAACAACCAGAGAACGTGTTTCTCGCATTAAATAGCTCGAAAAGAGAGATCCCGATGATTCTGCATACTTCTGACAGAAGTCTCACCAAGATTATCGTAGAAAATGCATATCTCAGCTTGATACCCGACGAAAGCCAAGATGTCGCCGGGTCTGCATATCAAACGCACTGTGGAATGTTGAAAACACCAGAAAACTTGTTTTTTCGCATTAAATAGCTCGAAAAGAGCGATCTTGATGATTCTGCATACTTCTGTCTGACGTCTCACAAATATTATCGCCGAAAATGCATATCTGAATTTGAAACCCCACGAAAACCATGATATCGTCGGTTCTGCATATCCAACGAACTGTGGTGTGGTGAAAACCCCAGAAAACGTGTTTCTCGCATTAAATAGCTCAGAAAGAGCGCTCTCGATGTTTCTGCATACTTCGGACAGAAGTCTCACCAAGATTATCGCAGAAAATGCATATCTCAGCTTGAAACCCCACGAAAACCCAGATATCGCTGGTTCTGCATATCAAACGCACTGTGGAGTGGTGAAAACAACCAGAGAACGTGTTTCTCGCATTAAATAGCTCGAAAAGAGCGATCTCGAAGATTCTGCATACTTCTGACAGAAGACTCACCAAGATTATGGCTGAAAATGCATATCTCAGCTTGAAACCTCACGAAAATCAAGATGTCGCCGGTTCTGCATATCCAACGAACTGTGGAGTGGTGAAAACCCCAGAAAACGTGTTTCTCGCATTAAATAGCTCGAAAAGAGGGATCTCGATGATTCTGCATACTTCTGACAGAAGACTCACCAAGATTATCGCAGAAAATGCATATCTCAGCTGGACACACCACGACAATCAAGATATCGCCGGTTCTGCATATCAAACGCACTGTGGAATGTTGAAAACACCAGAAAACTTGTTTTTTCGCATTAAATAGCTCGAAAAGAGCGATCTAGATGATTCTGCATACATCTGACAGAAGTTTCACCATGATTATCGTAAAAAATGCATATCTCAGCTCGAAACCCCACGAAAACCAAGATATCTCCAGTTCTGCATATCAATCCAAATGTGGAGTGGTGAAAACACCAGATAACGTGTTTCTCGCATTAAATAGCTCGAAACGAGCGATCTCGATGATTAAGCATACTTCGGACAGAATCCTCACCAAGATTATCGCAGAAAATGCATATCTCAGCTTGAAACCCCACGAAAACCAAGATATCTCCGGTTCTGCACATCCAACGAACTGTGGTGTTGTGAAAACCCCAGAAATCGTGTTTCTCGCACTAAATAGCTCGAAAAGAGCGCTCTTGATGTTTCTGCATACTTCGGACAGATGTTTCACCATGATTATCGTAGAAAATGGATATCTCAACTTGAAACCCGACGAAAACCAAACATCGCCGGTTCTGCCTATCAAACCAACTGTGGAGTGGTGAAAACACCAGATAACGTGTTTCTCGCATTAAGAGCCTCGAAACGAGCGATGTCGATGATAAAGCATACTTCGGACAGAAGTCTCACCAAAATTATCGCTGAAAATGCATATCTCAGCTTGAAGCCCCCCGAAAACCAAGATATCGCCGGTTCTGCATATCAAACGCACTGTGGAGTGGTGAAAACACCAATTAACGTGTTTCTCGCATAAAATAGCTCGAAAAGTGCGATCTCGATGATTCTGCATACTTCGGACAGGAGTCTCACCAAGATTATCGCAGAAAATGCATACCTCAGCTTGAAACCCAGCGAAAACCAAGATATCTCCGGTTCTACATATCAAACCAAATGTGGAGTGGTGAATACACCAGATAACGTGTTTCTCGCATTAAATAGCTCAGAAAGAGCGCTCTCGATGTTTATGCATACTTCGGACAGAAGTCTCACCAAGATTATCGCAGAAAATGCATATCTCAGCTTGGAACCCCACGAAAACCCAGATATCGCTGGTTCTGCATATCAAACGCACTATGGAGTGCTGAAAACACCAGATAACGTGTTTCTCGCATTAAATAGCTCGAAAAGTGCGATCTCGATGATTCTGCATACATCTGACAGAAGTTTCACCATGATTATCGTAAAAAATGCATATCTCAGCTCGAAACCCCACGAAAACCAAGATATCTCCAGTTCTGCATATCAATCCAAATGTGGAGTGGTGAAAACACCAGATAACGTGTTTCTCGCATTAAATAGCTCGAAAAGTGAGATCTCGATGATTCTGCATACTTCGGACAGAAGTCTCACCATGATTATCGTAAAAAATGCATATCTCAGCTTGAAACCCCTCGAAAACAAGGATATCGTCGGTTCTGCACATCATACGCACTGTGGAGTGGTGAAAACACCAGATAACGTGTTTCTCGCATAAGGTAGCTCGAAAAGAGCGCTCTCGATGTTTCTGCATACTTCGGACAGAAGTCTCACCAAGATTATCGCAGAAAATGCATATCTGAGCTTGAAACCCCATGAAAACCAGGATATCGTCGGTTCTGCACATCATACGCACTGTGGAGTGGTGAAAACACCAGATAACGTGTTTCTCGCATTAAATAGCTCGAAACGAGCGATCTCGAAGATTAAGCATACTTCGGACGGAAGTCTCACCAAGATTATCGCAGGAATTACATATCTCAGCTTGAAACCCCATGAAAACCAAGATATCGCTGGTTCTCCATATCAAACGCACTGTGGAGTGCTGAAAACACCAGATAACGTGTTTCTCGCATTAAATAGCTCGAAACGAGCGATCTCGATGATTCTGCATACTTCGGACAGAAGTCTCACCAAGATTATCGCAGAAAATGCATATCTCTGCTAGAAACCCCACGAAAACCAAGATATCTCCTGTTCTGCATATCCAACGAACTGTGGAGTGGTGAAAACCCCAGAAAACGTGTTTCTCGCATTAAATAGCTCGAAAAGTGCGATCTCGATGATTCTGCATACTTCGGACAGAAGTCTCACCATGATTATCGCAGAAAATGCATATCTCAGCTTGAAACACCACGAAAACCAAGATATCTCCGGTTCTGCATATCAAACCAACTGTGGAGTGGTGAAAACACCAGATAACGTGTTTCTCGCATTAAGAGCCTCGAAACGAGCGATCTCGATGATTAAGCATACTTCGGACAGAAGTCCCACCAAATTTATCGCTGAAAATGCATATCTCAGCTTGAAGCCCCCCGAAAACCAAGATATCGCCGGTTCTGCATATCAAACGCACTGTGGAGTGGTGAAAACACCAAATAACGTGTTTCTCGCATAAAATAGCTCGAAAAGTGCGATCTCGATGATTCTGCATACTTCTGACAGAAGACTCACCAAGATTATCGCAGAAAATGCATATCTCAGCTTGAATCCCGACCGTAACCAAGATATCTCCGGTTCTGCATGTCAAACGCACTGTGGAGTGGCGAAAACACCAGATAACGTGTTTCTCGCATTAAGTAGCTCGAAAAGAGCGATCTCGAAGATTCTGCATACTTCTGACAGAAGACTCACCAAGATTATCGCTGAAAATGTATATCTCAGCTTGAAACCTCACGAAAATCAAGATGTCGCCGGTTCTGCATATCAAACGCACTGTGGAGTGGTGAAAACAACCAGAAACCGTGTTTCTCGCATTAAATAGCTCGAAAAAAGCGATCCCGATGATTCTGCATACTTCTGACAGAAGTCTCACCAAGATTATCGCAGAAAATGCATATCTCTGCTAGAAACCCCACGAAAACCAAGATATCTCCTGTTCTGCATATCCAACGAACTGTGGAGTGGTGAAAACCCCAGAAAACGTGTTTCTCGCATTAAATAGCTCGAAAAGAGGGATCTCGATGATTCTGCATACTTCTGACAGAAGACTCACCAAGATTATCGCTGAAAATGCATATCTCAGCTGGACACACCACGACAATCAAGATATCGCCGGTTCTGCATATCAATAGCACTGTGGAATGTTGAAAACACCAGAAAACTTGTTTTTTCGCCGTAATAGCTCGAAAAGAGCGATCTAGATGATTCTGCATACTTCTGACTGATGTCTCACCATGATTATCGCAGAAAATGCATATCTCTGCTAGAAACCCCACGAAAACCAAGATATCTCCGGTTCTGCATATCCAACGAACTGTGGTGTGGTGAAAACCCCAGAAAACGTGTTTCTCGCATTAAATAGTTCGAAAAGTGCGATCTCGATGATTCTGCATACTTCGGACAGAAGTCTCACCATGATTATCGCAGAAAATGCATATCTCAGCTTGAAACCCCACGAAACCAAGATATCTCCGGTTCTGCATATCAAACCAACTGTGGAGTGGTGAAAACACCAGATAACGTGTTTCTCGCATTAAGTGCCTCGAAACGAGCGACCTCGATGATTAAGCATAGTTCGGACAGAAGTCTCACCAAGATTATCGCAGAAAATGCATATCTCAGCTTGAAACCCCACGAAAACCAAGATATCTCCGGTTCTGCATATCCAACGAACTGTGGTGGTGAGAAAACCCCAGAAAACGTGTTTCTCGCATTAAATTGCTCGAAGAGAGCGCTCTCGATGTTTCTGCATACTTCGAACAGAAGTCTCACCAAGATTATCGCAGAAAATGCATATCTCAGCTTGAAACCCCACGAAAACCAAGATATCTCCGGTTCTGCAT
Source organism: Anthophora plumipes (assembly GCA_951804975.1). Classification (NCBI taxonomy): domain Eukaryota; kingdom Metazoa; phylum Arthropoda; class Insecta; order Hymenoptera; family Apidae; genus Anthophora; species Anthophora plumipes. The sequence continues at coordinate 18,806 of CATORF010000333.1, read as the reverse complement.
ATCCAACGGACTGTGGTGTGGTGAAAACCCCAGAAAACGTGTTTCTCGCATTAAATAGCTCGAAAAGTGAGATCTCGATGATTCTGCATACTTCGGACAGAAGTCTCACCATGATTATCGTAAAAAATGCATATCTCAGCTTGAAACCCCTCGAAAACAAGGATATCGTCGGTTCTGCACATCATACGCACTGTGGAGTGGTGAAAACACCAGATAACGTGTTTCTCGCATAAGGTAGCTCGAAAAGAGCGCTCTCGATGTTTCTGCATACTTCGGACAGAAGTCTCACCAAGATTATCGCAGAAAATGCATATCTGAGCTTGAAACCCCATGAAAACCAGGATATCGTCGGTTCTGCACATCATACGCACTGTGGAGTGGTGAAAACACCAGATAACGTGTTTCTCGCATTAAATAGCTCGAAACGAGCGATCTCGAAGATTAAGCATACTTCGGACGGAAGTCTCACCAAGATTATCGCAGGAATTACATATCTCAGCTTGAAACCCCATGAAAACCAAGATATGGCTGGTTCTCCATATCAAACGCACTGTGGAGTGCTGAAAACACCAGATAACGTGTTTCTCGCATTAAATAGCTCGAAACGAGCGATCTCGATGATTCTGCATACTTCGGACAGAAGTCTCACCAAGATTATCGCAGAAAATGCATATCTCAGCTTGAAACCCCACGAAACCAAGATATCTCCGGTTCTGCATATCAAACCAACTGTGGAGTGGTGAAAACACCAGATAACGTGTTTCTCGCATTAAGTGCCTCGAAACGAGCGATCTCGATGATTAAGCATAGTTCGGACAGAAGTCTCACCAAGATTATCGCAGAAAATGCATATCTCAGCTTGAAACCCCACGAAAACCAAGATATCTCCGGTTCTGCATATCCAACGAACAGTGGTGTGGAGAAAACCCCAGAAAACGTGTTTCTCGCATTAAATTGCTCGAAGAGAGCGCTCTCGATGTTTCTGCATACTTCGAACAGAAGTCTCACCAAGATTATCGCAGAAAATGCATATCTCAGCTTGAAACCCCACGAAAACGAAGATATCTCCGTTTCTGCATATCCAACGAACTGTGGTGTGGTGAAAACCCCAGAAAACGTGTTTCTCGCATTAAATAGCTCGAAAAGTGCGATCTCGATGATTCTGCATACTTCGGACAGAAGTCTCACCATGATTATCGCAGAAAATGCATATCTCAGCTTGAAACACCACGAAAACCAAGATATCTCCGGTTCTGCATATCAAACCAACTGTGGAGTGGTGAAAACACCAGATAACGTGTTTCTCGCATTAAGAGCCTCGAAACGAGCGATCTCGATGATTAAGCATACTTCGGACAGAAGTCCCACCAAATTTATCGCTGAAAATGCATATCTCAGCTTGAAACACCATGAAAACCAAGATATCGCTGGTTCTCAATATCAAACGCACTGTGGAGTGCTGAAAACACCAGATAACGTGTTTCTCGCATTAAATAGCTCGAAAAGAGCGATCTCGATGATTCTGCATACTTCGGACAGAAGTCTCACCAAGATTATCGCAGAAAATGCATATCTCAGCTTGAAACCCCACGAAAACCAAGATATCTCCGGTTCTGCATATCAAACCAACTGTGGAGTGGTGAAAACACCAGATAACGTGCTTCTCGCATTAAATAGCTCGAAAAGTGCGATCTCGATGATTCTGCATACTTCGGATAGAAGTCTCACCAAGATTATCGCAGAAAATGCATATCTGAGCTTGAAACCCCACGAAAACCAGGATATCGTCGGTTCTGCACATCATACGCACTGCGGAGTGGTGAAAACACCAGATAACGTGTTTCTCGCATTAAATAGCTCGAAAAGAGCGATCTCGATGATTCTGCATACTTCGGACAGAAGTCTCACCAAGATTATCGCAGAAAATGCATATCTCAGCTTGAAACCCCACGAAAACCAAGATATCTCCGGTTCTGCATATCAAACCAACTGTGGAGTGGTGAAAACACCAGATAACGTGCTTCTCGCATTAAATAGCTCGAAAAGAGCGATCTCGATGATTCTGCATACTTCGGACAGAAGTCTCACAAAGATTATCGCAGAAAATGCATATCTCAGCTTGAAACCCCACGAAAACCAAGATATCTCCGGTTCTGCATATCAAACCAACTGTGGAGTGGTGAAAACACCAGATAATGTGTTCCTCGTATTAAGTTGCTCGAAAAGAACGTTCTGGATGTTTCTGCATAATTCGGACAGTAGTCTCACCAAGATTATCGCAGAAAATGCATATCTGAGCTTGAAACCCCACGAAAACCAGGATATTGTCGGTTCTGCACATCATACGCACTGTGGAGTGGAGAAAACACCAGATAACGTGTTTCTCGCATTAAATAGCTCGAAAAGTGCGATCTCGATGATTCTGCATACTTCGGACAGAAGTCTCACCAAGATTATCGCAGGAATTGCATATCTGAGCTTGAAACCCCACGAAAACCAGGATATCGTCGGTTCTGCACATCATACGCACTGCGGAGTGGTGAAAACACCAGATAACGTGTTTCTCGCATTAAATAGCTCGAAACGAGCGATCTCGATGCTTAAGCATACTTCGGACAGAAGTCTCACCAAGATTATCGCAGGAATTGCATATCTCAGCTTGAAACCCCATGAAAACCAAGATATCGCTGGTTCTCCATATCAAACGCACTGTGGAGTGCTGAAAACACCAGATAACGTGTTTCTCGCATTAAATAGCTCGAAAAGAGCGATCTCGATGATTCTGCATACTTCGGACAGAAGTCTCACAAAGATTATCGCAGAAAATGCATATCTCAGCTTGAAACCCCACGAAAACCAAGATATCTCCGGTTCTGCATATCAAACCAACTGTGGAGTGGTGAAAACACCAGATAATGTGTTCCTCGTATTAAGTTGCTCGAAAAGAACGTTCTGGATGTTTCTGCATAATTCGGACAGTAGTCTCACCAAGATTATCGCAGAAAATGCATATCTGAGCTTGAAACCCCACGAAAACCAGGATATTGTCGGTTCTGCACATCATACGCACTGTGGAGTGGAGAAAACACCAGATAACGTGTTTCTCGCATTAAATAGCTCGAAAAGTGCGATCTCGATGATTCTGCATACTTCGGACAGAAGTCTCACCAAGATTATCGCAGGAATTGCATATCTCAGCTTGAAACCCCACGAAAACCAGGATATCGTCGGTTCTGCACATCATACGCACTGTGGAGTGGTGAAAACACCAGATAACGTGTTTCTCGCATAAGGTAGCTCGAAAAGAGCGCTCTCGATGTTTCTGCATACTTCGGACAGAATTCTCACCAAGATTATCGCAGAGAATGCATATCTGAGCTTGAAACCCCACGAAAACCAGGATATCGTCGGTTCTGCACATCCAACGCACTGTGGAGTGGTGAAAACACCGGATTAGGTTTTTCTCGCATTAACTAGCTCGAAAAGAGCGATCTCGATGATTTAGCATACTTCGGACAGAAGTCTCACCAAGATTATCGCAGAAAATGCATATCTCAGCTTGAAACCCAACGAAAGCCAAGATATCGCTGGATCTGCATATCAAACGCACTGTGGAGTGGTGAAAACACCGGATAAGGTTTTTCTCGCATTAAATAGCTCGAAAAGAGCGTTCTCGAAGATCCTGCATACTTCTGACAGAAGTCTCACCAAGATTATCGCAGAAAATGCATATGTCAGCTTGAAACCCCACGAAAAACCCAGATATCGCAGGTTCTGCATATCAAACGCACTGTGGAGTGGTGAAAACACCAGATAACGTGTTTCTCGCATTAGATAGCTCGAAAAAAGCGATCCCGATGATTCTGCATACTTCTGACAGAAGTCTCACCTAGATTATCGTAGAAAATGCATACCTCAGCTTGAACCGCGACGAAATCCAAGATGTCGCCGGTTCTGCATATCAAACGCACTGTGGAGTGGTGAAAACACCAGTTAACGTGTTTCTCGCATTAAATAGCTCGAAAAGAGGGATCCCGATGATTCTGCAATCTTCTGTCTGAAGTCTCACCAATATTATCGCAGAAAATGCATATCTGAGCTTGAAACCCCACGAAAACCAGGACATCGCTGGTTCTGCATATCAAACGCACTGTGGAATGTTGAAAACACCAGAAAACTTGTTTTTTCGCATTAAATAGATCGAAAAGAGCGATCTAGATGATTCTGCATACTTCGGACAGAAGTCTCACCAAGATTATCGCAGAAAATGAATATCTCAGCTTGAAAGCCCGCGAAATCCAAGATATCTGCGGTTCTGCATATCCAACGCACTGTGGAGTGCTGAAAACACCAGATAACGTGTTTCTCGCATTAAATAGCTCGAAAAGAGCGATCTCGATGATTCTGCATACTTCGGACAGAAGTCTCACCAATATTATCGCAGAAAATGCATATGTGAGCTTGAAACCCCACGAAAACGAGGATATCGTCGGTTCTGCACATCATACGCACTGTGGAGTGGAGAAAACACCAGATTACGTGTTTCTCGCATTAAATCTCTCGAAACGAGCGATCTCGATGATTAAGCATACTTCGGACAGAAGTCTCACCAAGATTATCGCAGGAATTGCATATCTCAGCTTGAAACCCCACGAAAACCAAGATATCGCTGGTTCTGCATATCAAACGCACTGTGGAGTGGTGAAAACACCAGATAACGTGTTTCTCGCATTAGATAGCTCGAAAAAAGCGATCCCGATGATTCTGCATACTTCTGACAGAAGTCTCACCAAGATTATCGTAGAAAATGCATATCTCAGCTTGAACCCCGACGAAATCCAAGATGTCGCCGGTTCTGCATATCAAACGCACTGTGGAGTGGTGAGAACACCAGTTAACGTGTTTCTCGCATTAAATAGCTCGAAAAGAGCGATCTCGATGATTCTGCATACTTCGGACAGAAGTCTCACCAATATTATCGCAGAAAATGCATATGTGAGCTTGAAACCCCACGAAAACGAGGATATCGTCGGTTCTGCACATCATACGCACTGTGGAGTGGAGAAAACACCAGATAACGTGTTTCTCGCATTAAATAGCTCGAAACGAGCGACCTCGATGATTAAGCATAGTTCGGACAGAAGTCTCACCAAGATTATCGCAGAAAATGCATATCTCAGCTTGAAACCCCACGAAAACCAAGATATCTCCGGTTCTGCATATCCAACGAACTGTGGTGTGGTGAAAACCCCAGAAAACGTGTTTCTCGCATTAAATAGCTCGAAAAGTGCGATCTCGATGATTCTGCATACTTCGGACAGAAGTCTCACCATGATTATCGCAGAAAATGCATATCTCAGCTTGAAACACCACGAAAACCAAGATATCTCCGGTTCTGCATATCAAACCAACTGTGGAGTGGTGAAAACACCAGATAACGTGTTTCTCGCATTAAGAGCCTCGAAACGAGCGATCTCGATGATTAAGCATACTTCGGACAGAAGTCCCACCAAATTTATCGCTGAAAATGCATATCTCAGCTTGCAGCCCCCCGAAAACCAAGATATCGCCGGTTCTGCATATCAAACGCACTGTGGAGTGGTGAAAACACCAAATAACGTGTTTCTCGCATAAAATAGCTCGAAAAGTGCGATCTCGATGATTCTGCATACTTCGGACAGGAGTCTCACCAAGATTATCGCAGAAAATGCATATCTCAGCTTGAAACCCCACGAAAACCAAGATATCTCCGGTTCTGCAAATCCAACGAACTGTGGTGTGGGGAAAACCCAAGAAAACGTGTTTCTCGCATTAAATAGCTCGAAAAGTGAGATCTCGATGATTCTGCATACTTCGGACAGAAGTCTCACCATGATTATCGTAAAAAATGCATATCTCAGCTTGAAACCCCTCGAAAACAATGATATCGTCGGTTCTGCACATCATACGCACTGTGGAGTGGTGAAAACACCAGATAACGTGTTTCTCGCATTAAATAGCTCGAAAAGAGCGCTCTCGATGTTTCTGCATACTTCGGACAGAAGTCTCACCATGATTATCGCAGAAAATGCATATCTCAGCTTGAAACCCCACGAAACCAAGATATCTCCGGTTCTGCATATCAAACCAACTGTGGAGTGGTGAAAACACCAGATAACGTGTTTCTCGCATTAAGTGCCTCGAAACGAGCGATCTCGATGATTAAGCATAGTTCGGACAGAAGTCTCACCAAGATTATCGCAGAAAATGCATATCTCAGCTTGAAACCCCACGAAAACCAAGATATCTCCGGTTCTGCATATCCAACGAACTGTGGTGTGGAGAAAACCCCAGAAAACGTGTTTCTCGCATTAAATTGCTCGAAGAGAGCGCTCTCGATGTTTCTGCATACTTCGAACAGAAGTCTCACCAAGATTATCGCAGAAAATGCATATCTCAGCTTGAAACCCCACGAAAACGAAGATATCTCCGGTTCTGCATATCCAACGAACTGTGGTGTGGTGAAAACCCCAGAAAACGTGTTTCTCGCATTAAATAGCTCGAAAAGTGCGATCTCGATGATTCTGCATACTTCGGACAGAAGTCTCACCATGATTATCGCAGAAAATGCATATCTCAGCTTGAAACACCACGAAAACCAAGATATCTCCGGTTCTGCATATCAAACCAACTGTGGAGTGGTGAAAACACCAGATAACGTGTTTCTCGCATTAAGAGCCTCGAAACGAGCGATCTCGATGATTAAGCATACTTCGGACAGAAGTCCCACCAAATTTATCGCTGAAAATGCATATCTCAGCTTGAAGCCCCCCGAAAACCAAGATATCGCCGGTTCTGCATATCAAACGCACTGTGGAGTGGTGAAAACACCAAATAACGTGTTTCTCGCATAAAATAGCTCGAAAAGTGCGATCTCGATGATTCTGCATACTTCGGACAGGAGTCTCACCATGATTATCGTAAAAAATGCATATCTCAGCTTGAAACCCCTCGAAAACAATGATATCGTCGGTTCTGCACATCATACGCACTGTGGAGTGGTGAAAACACCAGATAACGTGTTTCTCGCATAAGGTAGCTCGAAAAGAGCGCTCTCGATGTTTCTGCATACTTCGGACAGAAGTCTCACCAAGATTATCGCAGAAAATGCATATCTGAGCTTGAAGCCCCACGAAAACCAGGATATCGTCGGTTCTGCACATCATACGCACTGCGGAGTGGTGAAAACACCAGATAACGTGTTTCTCGCATTAAATAGCTCGAAACGAGCGATCTCGATGTTTAAGCATACTTCGGACAGAAGTCTCACCAAGATTATCGCAGGAATTGCATATCTCAGCTTGAAACCCCATGAAAACCAAGATATCGCTGGTTCTCAATATCAAACGCACTGTGGAGTGCTGAAAACACCAGATAACGTGTTTCTCGCATTAAATAGCTCGAAAAGAGCGATCTCGATGATTCTGCATACTTCGGACAGAAGTCTCACCAAGATTATCGCAGAAAATGCATATCTCAGCTTGAAACCCCACGAAAACAAAGATATCTCCGGTTCTGCATATCAAACCAACTGTGGAGTGGTGAAAACACCAGATAACGTGCTTCTCGCATTAAATAGCTCGAAAAGTGCGATCTCGATGATTCTGCATACTTCGGATAGAAGTCTCACCAAGATTATCGCAGAAAATGCATATCTGAGCTTGAAACCCCACGAAAACCAGGATATCGTCGGTTCTGCACATCATACGCACTGCGGAGTGGTGAAAACACCAGATAACGTGTTTCTCGCATTAAATAGCTCGAAACGAGCGATCTCGATGCTTAAGCATACTTCGGACAGAAGTCTCACCAAGATTATCGCAGGAATTGCATATCTCAGCTTGAAACCCCATGAAAACCAAGATATCGCTGGTTCTCCATATCAAACGCACTGTGGAGTGCTGAAAACACCAGATAACGTGTTTCTCGCATTAAATAGCTCGAAAAGAGCGATCTCGATGATTCTGCATACTTCGGACAGAAGTCTCACCAAGATTATCGCAGAAAATGCATATCTCAGCTTGAAACCCCACGAAAACCAAGATATCTCCGGTTCTGCATATCAAACCAATTGTGGAGTGGTGAAAACACCAGATAATGTGTTTCTCGTATTAAGTTGCTCGAAAAGAACGTTCTGGATGTTTCTGCATAATTCGGACAGTAGTCTCACCAAGATTATCGCAGAAAATGCATATCTGAGCTTGAAACCCCACGAAAACCAGGATATTGTCGGTTCTGCACATCATACGCACTGTGGAGTGGAGAAAACACCAGATAACGTGTTTCTCGCATTAAATAGCTCGAAAAGTGCGATCTCGATGATTCTGCATACTTCGGACAGAAGTCTCACCAAGATTATCGCAGGAATTGCATATCTCAGCTTGAAACCCCACGAAAACCAGGATATCGTCGGTTCTGCACATCATACGCACTGTGGAGTGGTGAAAGCACCAGATAACGTGTTTCTCGCATAAGGTAGCTCGAAAAGAGCGCTCTCGATGTTTCTGCATACTTCGGACAGAATTCTCACCAAGATTATCGCAGAGAATGCATATCTGAGCTTGAAACCCCACGAAAACCAGGATATCGTCGGTTCTGCACATCCAACGCACTGTGGAGTGGTGAAAACACCGGATTAGGTTTTTCTCGCATTACCTAGCTCGAAAAGAGCGATCTCGATGATTTAGCATACTTCGGACAGAAGTCTCACCAAGATTATCGCAGAAAATGCATATCTCAGCTTGAAACCTAACGAAAGCCAAGATATCGCTGGATCTGCATATCAAACGCACTGTGGAGTGGTGAAAACACCGGATAAGGTTTTTCTCGCATTAAATAGCTCGAAAAGAGCGTTCTCGAAGATCCTGCATACTTCTGACAGAAGTCTCACCAAGATTATCGCAGAAAATGCATATGTCAGCTTGAAACCCCACGAAAAACCCAGATATCGCAGGTTCTGCATATCAAACGCACTGTGGAGTGGTGAAAACACCAGATAACGTGTTTCTCGCATTAGATAGCTCGAAAAAAGCGATCCCGATGATTCTGCATACTTCTGACAGAAGTCTCACCTAGATTATCGTAGAAAATGCATACCTCAGCTTGAACCGCGACGAAATCCAAGATGTCGCCGGTTCTGCATATCAAACGCACTGTGTAATGTTGAAAACACCAGAAAACTTGTTTTTTCGCATTAAATAGATCGAAAAGAGCGATCTAGATGATTCTGCATCCTTCGGACAGAAGTCTCACCAAGATTATCGCAGAAAATGAATATCTCAGCTTGAAAGCCCGCGAAATCCAAGATATCTGCGGTTCTGCATATCCAACGCACTGTGGAGTGCTGAAAACACCAGATAACGTGTTTCTCGCATTAAATAGCTCGAAAAGAGCGATCTCGATGATTCTGCATACTTCGGACAGAAGTCTCACCAATATTATCGCAGAAAATGCATATGTGAGCTTGAAACCCCACGAAAACGAGGATATCGTCGGTTCTGCACATCATACGCACTGTGGAGTGGAGAAAACACCAGATAACGTGTTTCTCGCATTAAATCTCTCGAAACGAGCGATCTCGATGATTAAGCATACTTCGGACAGAAGTCTCACCAAGATTATCGCAGGAATTGCATATCTCAGCTTGAAACCCCACGAAAACCAAGATATCGCTGGTTCTGCATATCAAACGCACTGTGGAGTGCTGAAAACACCAGATAACGTGTTTCTCGCATTAAATAGCTCGAAAAGAGCGATCTCGATGATTCTGCATACTTCGGACAGAAGTCTCACCAAGATTATCGCAGAAAATGCATATCTCAGCTTGAAACCCCACGAAAACCAAGATATCTCCGGTTCTGCTTATCCAACGAACTGTGGTGTGGTGAAAACCCCAGAAAACGTGTTTCTTGCATTAAATAGCTCGAAAAGAGCGCTCTCGATGTTTCTCCATACTTCGGACAGAAGTCTCACCAAGATTATCGCAGAAAATGCATATCTCAGCTTGATACCCCACGAAAACCAAGATATCTCCGGTTCTGCATATCAAACCAACTGTGGAATGTTGGAAACACCAGAAAACTTGTTTTTTCGCATTAAATAGCTCGAAAAGAGCGATCTTGATCATTCTGCATACTTCTGTCTGACGCCTCACCAATATTATCGCAGGAAATGCATATCTGAATTTGAAACCCCACGAAAACCAGGATATCGTCGGTTCTGCACATCATGCGCACTGTGGAGTGGTAAAAACACCAGATAACGTGTTTCTCGCATTAAGTAGCTCGAAACGAGCGATCTCGATGATTCTGCATACTTCGGCCAGGAGTCTCACCAAGATTATCGCAGAAAATGCATATCTCAGCTTGAAACCCCACGAAAACCAAGATATCTCCGGTTCTGCATATCAAACCAACTGTGGAGTGGTGAAAACACCAGATAACGTGTTTCTCGCATTAAATAGGTCGAAAAGAGCGCTCTCGATGTTTCTGCATACTTCGGACAGAGGTTTCACCAAGATTATCGCAGAAAATGCATATCTGAGCTTGAAACCCCACGAAAACCAAGATATCGCTGGTTCTGCATATCAAACGCACTGTGGAGTGGTGAAAACACCAGATAACATGTTTCTCGCATTAAAAAGCTCGAAAAGAGCGATCTCGATGATTGTGCATACTTCGGACGGAAGTCTCACCAAGATTATCGCAGGAATTGCATATCTCAGCTTGAAACCCCACGAAAACCAGGATATCGTCGGTTCTGCACATCATACGCACTGTGGAGTGGTGAAAACACCAGATAACGTGTTTCTCGCATTAAATAGGTCGAAAAGAGCGATCTCGATGATTCTGCATACTTCTAACTGAAGTCTCAACATGATTATCGCAGAAAATGCATATCTCTGCTAGAAACCCCACGAAAACCAAGATATCTCCTGTTCTGCTTATCCAACGAACTGTCGAGTGGTGAAAACCCCAGAAAACGTGTTTCTCGCATTAAGTAGATAGAAAAGAGCGCTCTCGATGTTTCTGCATACTTCGGACAGAGGTTTCACCAAGATTATCGCAGAAAATGCATATCTGAGCTTGAAACCCCACGAAAACCAAGATATCTCCGGTTCTGCATATCAAACCAACTGTGGAGTGGTGAAAACACCAGATAACGTGTTACTCGCATTAAGAGCCTCGAAGCGAGCGATCTCGATGATTAAGCATACTTCGGACAGAAGTCCCACCAAATTTATCGCTGAAAATGCATATCTCAGCTTGAAGCCCCCCGAAAACCAAGATATCGCCGGTTCTGCATATCAAACGCACTGTGGAGTGGTGAAAACACCAAATAACGTGTTTCTCGCATAAAATAGCTCGAAAAGTGCGATCTCGATGATTCTGCATACTTCGGACAGGAGTCTCACCAAGATTATCGCAGAAAATGCATATCTCAGCTTGAAACCCCACGAAAACTAAGATATCTCCGGTTCTGCATATCCAACGAACTGTGGTGTGGGGAAAACCCAAGAAAACGTGTTTCTCGCATTAAATAGCTCGAAAAGTGAGATCTCGATGATTCTGCATACTTCGGACAGAAGTCTCACCATGATTATCGTAAAAAATGCATATCTCAGCTTGAAACCCCTCGAAAACAATGATATCGTCGGTTCTGCACATCATACGCACTGTGGAGTGGTGAAAACACCAGATAACGTGTTTCTCGCATAAGGTAGCTCGAAAAGAGCGCTCTCGATGTTTCTGCATACTTCGGACAGAAGTCTCACCAAGATTTTCGCAGAAAATGCATATCTGAGCTTGAAACCCCACGAAAACCAGGATATCGTCGGTTCTGCACATCATACGCACTGCGGAGTGGTGAAAACACCAGATAACGTGTTTCTCGCATTAAATAGCTCGAAACGAGCGATCTCGATGTTTAAGCATACTTCGGACAGAAGTCTCACCAAGATTATCGCAGGAATTGCATATCTCAGCTTGAAACCCCATGAAAACCAAGATATCGCTGGTTCTCAATATCAAACGCACTGTGGAGTGCTGAAAACACCAGATAACGTGTTTCTCGCATTAAATAGCTCGAAAAGAGCGATCTCGATGATTCTGCATACTTCGGACAGAAGTCTCACCAAGATTATCGCAGAAAATGCATATCTCAGCTTGAAACCCCACGAAAACCAAGATATCTCCGGTTCTGCATATCAAACCAACTGTGGAGTGGTGAAAACACCAGATAACGTGCTTCTCGCATTAAATAGCTCGAAAAGTGCGATCTCGATGATTCTGCATACTTCTGACAGAAGTCTCACGAAGATTATCGCAGGAATTGCATATCTCAGCTTGAAACCCCATGAAAACCAAGATATCGCTGGTTCTCCATATCAAACGCACTGTGGAGTGCTGAAAACACCAGATAACGTGTTTCTCGCATTAAATATCTCGAAAAGAGCGATCTCGATGATTCTGCATACTTCGGACAGAAGTCTCACCAAGATTATCGCAGAAAATGCATATCTCAGCTTGAAACCCCACGAAAACCAAGATATCTCCGGTTCTGCATATCAAACCAACTGTGGAGTGGTGAAAACACCAGATAATGTGTTTCTCGTATTAAGTTGCTCGAAAAGAACGTTCTGGATGTTTCTGCATAATTCGGACAGTAGTCTCACCAAGATTATCGCAGAAAATGCATATCTGAGCTTGGAACCCCACGAAAACCAGGATATTGTCGGTTCTGCACATCATACGCACTGTGGAGTGGAGAAAACACCAGATAACGTGCTTCTCGCATTAAATAGCTCGAAAAGTGCGATCTCGATGATTCTGCATACTTCGGACAGAAGACTCACCAAGATTATCGCAGGAATAGCATATCTCAGCTTGAAACCCCACGAAAACCAGGATATCGTCGGTTCTGCACATCATACGCACTGTGGAGTGGTGAAAACACCAGATAACGTGTTTCTCGCATTAAATATCTCGAAAAGAGCGATCTCGATGATTCTGCATACTTCGGACAGAAGTCTCACCAAGATTATCGCAGAAAATGCATATCTCAGCTTGAAACCCCACGAAAACCAAGATATCTCCGGTTCTGCATATCAAACCAACTGTGGAGTGGTGAAAACACCAGATAATGTGTTTCTCGTATTAAGTTGCTCGAAAAGAACGTTCTGGATGTTTCTGCATACTTCTGACAGAAGTCTCACCAAGATTATCGCAGAAAATGCATATGTCAGCTTGAAACCCCACGAAAAACCCAGATATCGCAGGTTCTGCATATCAAACGCACTGTGGAGTGGTGAAAACACCAGATAACGTGTTTCTCGCATTAGATAGCTCGAAAAAAGCGATCCCGATGATTCTGCATACTTCTGACAGAAGTCTCACCTAGATTATCGTAGAAAATGCATACCTCAGCTTGAACCGCGACGAAATCCAAGATGTCGCCGGTTCTGCATATCAAACGCACTGTGGAGTGGTGAAAACACCAGTTAACGTGTTTCTCGCATTAAATAGCTCGAAAAGAGGGATCCCGATGATTCTGCAATCTTCTGTCTGAAGTCTCACCAATATTATCGCAGAAAATGCATATCTGAGCTTGAAACCCCACGAAAACCAGGACATCGCTGGTTCTGCATATCAAACGCACTGTGGAATGTTGAAAACACCAGAAAACTTGTTTTTTCGCATTAAATAGATCGAAAAGAGCGATCTAGATGATTCTGCATACTTCGGACAGAAGTCTCACCAAGATTATCGCAGAAAATGAATATCTCAGCTTGAAAGCCCGCGAAATCCAAGATATCTGCGGTTCTGCATATCCAACGCACTGTGGAGTGCTGAAAACACCAGATAACGTGTTTCTCGCATTAAATAGCTCGAAAAGAGCGATCTCGATGATTCTGCATACTTCGGACAGAAGTCTCACCAATATTATCGCAGAAAATGCATATCTGAGCTTGAAACCCCACGAAAACGAGGATATCGTCGGTTCTGCACATCATACGCACTGTGGAGTGCAGAAAACACCAGATAACGTGTTTCTCGCATTAAATCTCTCGAAACGAGCGATCTCGATGATTAAGCATACTTCGGACAGAAGTCTCACCAAGATTATCGCAGGAATTGCATATCTCAGCTTGAAATCCCACGAAAACCAAGATATCGCTGGTTCTGCATATCAAACGCACTGTGGAGTGGTGAAAACACCAGATAACGTGTTTCTCGCATTAGATAGCTCGAAAAAAGCGATCCCGATGATTCTGCATACTTCTGACAGAAGTCTCACCAAGATTATCGTAGAAAATGCATATCTCAGCTTGAACCCCGACGAAATCCAAGATGTCGCCGGTTCTGCATATCAAACGCACTGTGGAGTGGTGAGAACACCAGTTAACGTGTTTCTCGCATTAAATAGCTCGAAAAGAGGGATCCCGGTGATTCTGCATACTTCTGTCAGAAGTCTCACCAATATTATCGCAGAAAATGCATATCTGAGCTTGAAACCCCACGAAAACCAGGATATCGTCGGTTCTGCACATCATACGCACTGTGGAGTGGAGAAAACACCAGATAACGTGCTTCTCGCATTAAATAGCTCGAAAGGAGCGATCTCGATGATTAAGCATACTTCGGACAGAAGGCTCACCAAGATTATCGCAGGAATTGCATATCTCAGCTTGAAACCCCACGAAAACCAAGATATCGCTGGTTCTGCATATCAAACGCACTGTGGAGTGCTGAAAACACCAGATAACGTGTTTCTCGCATTAAATAGCTCGAAAAGAGCGATCTCGATGATTCTGCATACTTCGGACAGAAGTCTCACCAAGATTATCGCAGAAAATGCATATCTCAGCTTGAAACCCCACGAAAACCAAGATATCTCCGGTTCTGCATATCAAACCAACTGTGGAGTGACGAAAACACCAGATAACGTGCTTCTCGGATTAAATAGCTCGAAAAGTGTGATCTCGATGATTCTGCATACTTCGGACAGAAGTCTCACCAAGATTATCGCAGAAAATGCATATCTCAGCTTGAAACCCCACGAAAACCAAGATATCTCCGGTTCTGCATATCCAACGAACTGTGGTGTGGTGAAAACCCCAGAAAACGTGTTTCTCGCATTAAATAGCTCGAAAAGAGCGCTCTCGATGTTTCTGCATACTTCGGACAGAAGTCTCACCAAGATTATCGCAGAAAATGCATATCTCAGCTTGATACCCCACGAAAACCAAGATATCTCCGGTTCTGCATATCAAACCAACTGTGGAATGTTGAAAACACCAGATAACATGTTTCTCGCATTAAATAGATAGAAAAGAGCGCTCTCGATGTTTCTGCATACTTCGGACAGAGGTTTCACCAAGATTATCGCAGAAAATGCATATCTGAGCTTGAAACCCCACGAAAACCAAGATATCGCTGGTTCTGCATATCAAACGCACTGTGGAGTGGTGAAAACACCAGATAACGTGTTTCTCGCATTAAATAGCTCGAAAAGTGCGATCTCGATGATTGTGCATACTTCGGACAGATATCTCACCAAGATTATCGCAGAAAATGCATATCTGAGCTTGAAACCCCACGAAAACCAGGATATCGTCGGTTCTGCACATCATACGCACTGTGGAGTGGTGAGAACACCAGTTAACGTGTTTCTCGCATTAAATAGCTCGAAAAGAGCGATCTTGATCATTCTGCATACTTCTGTCTGACGTCTCACCAATATTATCGCAGAAAATGCATATCTGAATTTGAAACCCCACGAAAACCAGGATATCGTCGGTTCTGCACATCATGCGCACTGTGGAGTGGTAAAAACACCAGATAACGTGTTTCTCGCATTAAGTAGCTCGAAACGAGCGATCTCGATGATTCTGCATACTTCGGCCAGGAGTCTCACCAAGATTATCGCAGAAAATGCATATCTCAGCTTGAAACCCCACGAAAACCAAGATATCTCCGGTTCTGCATATCAAACCAACTGTGGAGTGGTGAAAACACCAGATAACGTGTTTCTCGCATTAAATAGGTCGAAAAGAGCGATCTCGATGATTCTGCATACTTCTAACAGAAGTCTCAACATGATTATCGCAGAAAATGCATATCTCTGCTAGAAACCCCACGAAAACCAAGATATCTCCTGTTCTGCTTATCCAACGAACTGTCGAGTGGTGAAAAGCCCAGAAAACGTGTTTCTCGCATTAAATAGATAGAAAAGAGCGCTCTCGATGTTTCTGCATACTTCGGACAGAGGTTTCACCAAGATTATCGCAGAAAATGCATATCTGAGCTTGAAACCCCACGAAAACCAAGATATCGCTGGTTCTGCATATCAAACGCACTGTGGAGTGGTGAAAACACCAGATAACATGTTTCTCGCATTAAAAAGCTCGAAAAGAGCGATCTCGATGATTGTGCATACTTCGGACGGAAGTCTCACCAAGAGTATCGCAGACAATGCATATCTCAGCATGAAACCCCACGAAAACCAAGATATCGCCGGTTCTGCATATCAAACGCACTGTGGAGTGGTGAAAACACCAGATAACGTGTTTCTCGCATTAAATAGCTCGAAAAGTGCGATCTCGATGATTGTGCATACTTCGGACAGATATCTCACCAAGATTATCGCAGAAAATGCATATCTGAGCTTGAAACCCCACGAAAACCAAGATATCGCTGGTTCTGCATATCAGACGCGCTGTGGAATGTTGAAAACACCAGAAAACTTGTTTCTCGCATTAACTAGATCGAAAAGAGTGTTCTCGATGATTCTGCATACTTCTCATAGATGAAACACCAATATTATCGCGGAAAATGCATATCTCAGCTAAAAACCTCTCGAAAATCAAGATGTCGCCGGTTATGCATATCAAACGCACTGTGGAGTGGTGAAAACAACCAGATAACGAGTTTCTCGCATTAAATAGCTCGAAACGAGCGATCTAGATGATTCTGCATACTTCGGACAGAAGTCTCACCAAGATTGCCGCAGAAAATGCATATCTCAGCTTGAAACCTCACGAAAACCAAGATATCTACGGTTCTGCACATTAAACGTACTGTGGAGTGGCGAACACACCAGAAAACGTGTTTCTCGTATTAAGTTGCTCGAAAAGAGCGATCTCGATGATTCTGCATACTTCTGACAGATCTCTCACCAAGATTATAGCAGAAAATGCATATATCAGCTGGAAACCTCACGAAAATCAAGATGTCGCCGGTTCTGCATATCAAACGCACCATGGAGTGGTGAAAACAACCAGATAACGTGTTTCTCGCGTTAAATAGCTCGAAACGATCGATCTAGACGATTCTGCATACTTCTGACAGAACACTCACCAAGATTATCGCAGAAAATGCATATCTCACCTAGAAACACCACGAAAATCAGGATATCGCCGGTTCTGCATATCAAACGCACTGTGGAATGTTGAAAACACTAGAAAACTGGGTTTTTCGCATTAAATAGCTCAAAAAGAGCGATCTAGATGTTCCTGCATACTTCTGACAGAGGTCTCACCAATATTATCGTAGAAAATGCATATCTCAGCTTGAAACCCGACCGAAACGAAGATATCTCCGGTTCTGCATGTCTAACGTACTGTGGAGTGGTGAATTCACCAGAAAACGGGTTTCTCGCATTAAATAGCTCGAAACGAGCGATCTAGATGATTCTGCATACTGTTGACTGAAGTCTCACCAATATTATCGCAGAAAATGCATATCTCAGCTAGAAACCTCACGAAAATCAAGATGTCGCCGGTTCTGCATATCAAACGCACTATGGGGTGGTGAAGACAACCAGATAACGTGTTTCTCGTATTAAGTTGCTCGAAAAGGGCGATCTCGATGATTCTGCATACTTCGGACAGAAGTCTCACCAAGATTGCCCCAGAAAATGCATATCTCAGCTTGAAACCTCACGAAAACCAAGATATCTACGGTTCTGCACATCAAACGTACTGTGGAGTGGCGAAAACACCAGATAACGTGTTTCTCGCATTAAATAGCTCGAAAAGAGCGATCTCGATGATTCTGCATACTTCGGACAGAAGTCTCAACAAGATTGCCGCAGAAAATGCATATCTCAGCTTGAAACCTCACGAAAACCAAGATATCTACGGTTCTGCACATCAAACGTACTGTGGAGTGGCGAAAACACCAGAAAACGTGTTTCTCGCATTAAATAGCTCGAAACGAGCGATCTAGATGATTCTGCATACTTCTGACAGAACACTCACCAAGATTATCGCAGAAAATGCATATCTCACCTGGAAACACCACGAAAATCAGGATATCGCCGGTTCTGCATATCAAACGCACTGTGGAATGTTGAAAACACTAGAAAACTGGTTTTTTCGCATTAAATAGCTCAAAAAGAGCGATCTAGATGATTCTGCAAACTTCTGACTGAAGTCTCACCAATATTATCGCAGAAAATGCATATCTCAGCTAGAAACCTCACGAAAATCAATATGTCGCCGGTTCTGCATATCAAACGCACTATGGGGTGGTGAAGACAACCAGATAACGTGTTTCTCGTATTAAGTTGCTCGAATCGAGCGATCTCGATGATTCTGCATACTTCGGACAGAAGTCTCACCAAGATTGCCGCAGAAAATGCATATCTCAGCTTGAAACCCGACCGAAACGAAGATATCTCCGGTTCTGCATGTCTAACGTACTGTGGAGTGGTGAATTCACCAGAAAACGTGTTTCTCGCATTAAATAGCTCGAAAAGAGCGATCT
>CATORF010000332.1:0-24667 GCA_951804975.1 Anthophora plumipes | reverse complement strand
AAACCGAGCGATACCGAAGATATCGCAGTTTCCGCATGTCAAACGCTCTGTGGAGTGCTGAAAACTTCAGAAAACGTGTTTCTCGCATTCAATAGCACGAAAACAGCGATTGCGGTGATTCTGCACACTTGTAACCGCAGAATCATTAAGAATATCACTGAAAATGCATATCTCAGCTGGAAACAACAACGATACCGAAGATATCGCAGTTTCCGCATGTCAAACGCTCTGTGGAGTGCTGAAAACACCAGAAAACGTGTTTTTCGCATTCAATACCACGAAAACAGCGATTGCGGTGATTCTGCACACTTGTAACCGCAGAATCATTAAGAATATCACTGAAAATGCATATCTCAGCTGGACACCCAACGATACTGAAGATATCGCAGTTTCCGCATGTCAAACGCTCTTTGGCGTGCTGAAAACACCAGAAAACGAGTTTTTCGCATTCAATGGCACGAAAACTGCGATTTCGGTGATTCTGCACACTTGTAACAGCAGAATCTTGAAGATTATCACTGAAAATGCATATCTCAGCTGGAAACCCAACGATACCAAAGATATCGCAGTTTCCGCGTGTCAAACGCTCTGTGGAGTTCTGAAAACACCAGAAAACGTGTTTTTCGCATTCAAAAGCACGAAAACTGCGATTTCTGTGATTCTGCACACTTGTCACAGAAGAAACTCGAAGATTATCACTGAAAATGCATATCTCAGCTGGAAACCCAACGATACCGAAGATATCGCAGTTTCCGCATGTCAAACGCTCTGTGGAGTGCTGAAAACACCAGAAAACGTGTTTTTCGCATTCAATAGCACGAAAACAGCGATTTCGGTGATTCTGCACACTTGTAACAGCAGAATCATTAAGAATATCACTGAAAATGCATATCTCAGCTGGAAACCGAGCGATACCGAAGATATCGCAGTTTCCGCATGTCAAACGCTCTGTGGAGTGCTGAAAACACCAGAAAACGTGTTTCTCGCATTCAATAGCACGAAAACAGCGATTGCGGTGATTCTGCACACTTGTAACCGCAGAATCATTAAGAATATCACTGAAAATGCATATCTCAGCTGGAAACAACAACGATACCGAAGATATCGCAGTTTCCGCATGTCAAACGCTCTGTGGAGTGCTGAAAACACCAGGAAACGTGTTTTTCGCATTCTATAGCACGAAAACAGCGATTTCGGTGATTCTGCACACTTGTAACAGCAGAATCATGAAGATTATCACTGAAAATGCATATCTCAGCTGGAAACCGAGCGATACCGCAGGTGTCGCAGTTTCCGCATGTCATACGCACTGTGGAGTGCTGAAAACACCAGAAAACGTATTTTTCGCATTCTATAGCACGAAAACAGCGATTTCGGTGATTCTGAACACTTGTAACAGCAGAATCATGAAGATTATCATTGAAAATGCATATCTCAGCTGGAAACCGAGCGATACCGAAGATATCGCAGTTTCCGCATGTCAAACGCTCTGTGGAGTGCTGAAAACACCAGAAAACGTGTTTTTCGCATTCAATAGCACGAAAACAGCGATTTCTGTGATTCTGCACACTTGTCACACAAGAAACTCGAAGATTATCGTAGAAAATGCATGTCTCAGCTCGCAACCGCACGAAAACGAGGATATCCCTGTTTCCGTACATCAAACGCACTGTCGGGTGCTGCAAACACCAGAAAACGTGTTTCTCGCATTCTATAGCACGAAAACAGCGATTTCGGTGATTCTGCACACTTGTAACAGCAGAATCATGAAGATTATCACTGAAAATGCATATCTCAGCTGGAAACCGAGCGATACCGCAGATGTCGGAGTTTCCGCATGTCATACGCACTGTGGAGTGCTGAAAGCACCAGAAAAAGTATTTTTCGCATTCTATAGCACGAAGAACAGCGATTTCGGTGATTCTGCACACTTGTCACACAAGAAACTCGAAGATTATCGTAGAAAATGCATGTCTCAGCTGGCAACCGCACGAAAACGAAGATATCCCTGTTTCCGCATATCACACGCTCTGTGGAGTGCTGAAAACACCAGAAAACGTGTTTTTCGCATTCAATAGCACGAAAACAGCCATTTCGGTGATTCTGCACACTTGTAACAGCAGAATCATTAAGAATATCACTGAAAATGCATATCTCAGCTGGAAACCCAACGATAACGAAGATATCGCAGTTTCCGCATGTCAAACGCTCTGTGGCGTGCTGAAAACACCAGAAAACGTGTTTTTCGCATTCAATAGCTCGAAAACAGCGATTTCGGTTATTCTGCACACTTGTAACAGCAGAATCATGAAGATTATCGTAGAAAATGCATGTCTCAGCTGGCAACCGCACGAAAACGAAGATATCCCTGTTTCCGCACATCAAACGCACTGTCGGGTGCTGAAAACACCAGAAAACGTGTTTTTCGCATTCAATAGCACGAAAACAGCGATTTCGGTGATTCTGCACACTTGTAACAGCAGAATCATGAAGATTATCACTGAAAATGCATATCTCAGCTGGAAACCGAGCGATACCGAAGATATCGCAGTTTCCGCATGTCACACGCTCTGTGGAGTGCTGAAAACACCAGAAAACGTGTTTTTCGCATTCAATAGCTCGAAAACAGCGATTTCTGTGATTCTGCACACTTGTCACAGAAGAAACTCGAAGATTATCACTGAAAATGCATATCTCAGCTAGAAACCCAACAATACCGAAGATATCGCAGTTTCCGCATGTCATACGCACTGTGGAGTGCTGAAAACACCAGAAAACGTGTTTTTCGCATTCTATAGCACGAAAACAGCGATTTCGGTGATTCTGCACACTTGTAACAGCAGAATCATGACGATTATCACTGAAAATGCATATCTCAGCTGGAAACCGAGCGATACCGCAGATGTCGCAGTTTCCGCATGTCATACGCACTGTGGAGTGCTGAAAACACCAGAAAACGTGTTTTTCGCATACAATAGCTCGAAAACAGCGATTTCGGTTATTCTGCACACTTGTAACAGCAGAATCATGAAGATTATCGTAGAAAATGCATGACTCAGCTGGCAACCGCACGAAAACGAAGATATCCCTGTTTCCGCATATCAAACGCACTGTCGTGTGCTGAAAACACCAGAAAACGTGTTTTTCGCATTCAATAGCACGAAAACAGCGATTGCAGTGATTCTGCACACTTGTAACCGCAGAATCATTAAGAATATCACTGAAAATGCATATCTCAGCTGGAAACAACAACGATACCGAAGATATCGTGGTTTCCGCATGTCAAACGCTCTGTGGAGTGCTGAAAACACCAGAAAACGTGTTTTTCGCATTCAATACCACGAAAACAGCGATTGCGGTGATTCTGCACACTTGTAACCGCAGAATCATTAAGAATATCACTGAAAATGCATATCTCAGCTGGACACCCAACGATACTGAAGATATCGCAGTTTCCGCATGTCAAACGCTCTTTGGCGTGCTGAAAACACCAGAAAACGAGTTTTTCGCATTCAATGGCACGAAAACAGCGATTTCGGTGATTCTGCACACTTGTAACAGCAGAATCATGAAGATTATCACTGAAAATGCATATCTCAGCTGGAAACCGAGCGATACCGAAGATATCGCAGTTTCCGCATGTCACACGCTCTGTGGAGTGCTGAAAACACCAGAAAACGTGTTTTTCGCATTCAATAGCTCGAAAACAGCGATTTCTGTGATTCTGCACACTTGTCACAGAAGAAACTCGAAGATTATCACTGAAAATGCATATCTCAGCTAGAAACCCAACAATACCGAAGATATCGCAGTTTCCGCATGTCATACGCACTGTGGAGTGCTGAAAACACCAGAAAACGTGTTTTTCGCATTCTATAGCACGAAAACAGCGATTTCGGTGATTCTGCACACTTGTAACAGCAGAATCATGACGATTATCACTGAAAATGCATATCTCAGCTGGAAACCGAGCGATACCGCAGATGTCGCAGTTTCCGCATGTCATACGCACTGTGGAGTGCTGAAAACACCAGAAAACGTGTTTTTCGCATACAATAGCTCGAAAACAGCGATTTCGGTTATTCTGCACACTTGTAACAGCAGAATCATGAAGATTATCGTAGAAAATGCATGACTCAGCTGGCAACCGCACGAAAACGAAGATATCCCTGTTTCCGCATATCAAACGCACTGTCGTGTGCTGAAAACACCAGAAAACGTGTTTTTCGCATTCAATAGCACGAAAACAGCGATTGCAGTGATTCTGCACACTTGTAACCGCAGAATCATTAAGAATATCACTGAAAATGCATATCTCAGCTGGAAACAACAACGATACCGAAGATATCGTGGTTTCCGCATGTCAAACGCTCTGTGGAGTGCTGAAAACACCAGAAAACGTGTTTTTCGCATTCAATACCACGAAAACAGCGATTGCGGTGATTCTGCACACTTGTAACCGCAGAATCATTAAGAATATCACTGAAAATGCATATCTCAGCTGGACACCCAACGATACTGAAGATATCGCAGTTTCCGCATGTCAAACGCTCTTTGGCGTGCTGAAAACACCAGAAAACGAGTTTTTCGCATTCAATGGCACGAAAACAGCGATTTCGGTGATTCTGCACACTTGTAACAGCAGAATCTTGAAGATTATCACTGAAAATGCATATCTCAGCTGGAAACCCAACGATACCAAAGATATCGCAGTTTCCGCGTGTCAAACGCTCTGTGGAGTACTGAAAACACCAGAAAACGTGTTTTTCGCATTCAAAAGCACGAAAACTGCGATTTCTGTGATTCTGCACACTTGTCACAGAAGAAACTCGAAGATTATCACTGAAAATGCATATCTCAGCTGGAAACCCAACGATACCGAAGATATCGCAGTTTCCGCATGTCAAACGCTCTGTGGCGTGCTGAAAACACCAGAAAATGTGTTTTTCGCATTCAATAGCACGAAAACAGGGTTTTCGATGATTCTGCACACTTGTAACAGCAGAATCATGAAGATTATCACTGACAATGCATATCTCAGCTGGAAACCCAACGATACCGAAGATATCGCAGTTTCCGCATGTCAAACGCTCTGTGGAGTGCTGAAAACACCAGAAAACGTGTTTTTTGCATTCAATAGCGCGAAAACAGCGATTTCGGTGATTCTGCACACTTGTAACAGCAGAATCATGGAGATTATCACTGAAAATGCATATCTCAGCTGGAAACCCAACGATAACGAAGATATCGCAGTTTCCGCATGTCAAACGCTCTGTGGAGTGCTGAAAACACCAGAAAACGTGTTTTTCGCATTCAATAGCACGAAAACAGCGATTTCGGTGATTCTGCACACTTGTAACAGCAGAATCATTAAGAATATCACTGAAAATGCATATCTCAGCTGGAAACCGAGCGATACCGAAGATATCGCAGTTTCCGCATGTCAAACGCTCTGTGGAGTGCTGAAAACACCAGAAAACGTGTTTCTCGCATTCAATAGCACGAAAACAGCGATTGCTGTGATTCTGCACACTTGTAACCGCAGAATCATTAAGAATATCACTGAAAATGCATATCTCAGCTGGAAACAACAACGATACCGAAGATATCGCAGTTTCCGCATGTCAAACGCTCTGTGGAGTGCTGAAAACACCAGGAAACGTGTTTTTCGCATTCTATAGCACGAAAACAGCGATTTCGGTGATTCTGCACACTTGTAACAGCAGAATCATGAAGATTATCACTGAAAATGCATATCTCAGCTGGAAACCGAGCGATACCGCAGGTGTCGCAGTTTCCGCATGTCATACGCACTGTGGAGTGCTGAAAACACCAGAAAACGTATTTTTCGCATTCTATAGCACGAAAACAGCGATTTCGGTGATTCTGCACACTTGTAACAGCAGAATCATGAAGATTATCGTAGAAAATGCATGACTCAGCTGGCAACCGCACGAAAACGAAGATATCCCTGTTTCCGCATATCAAACGCACTGTCGTGTGCTGAAAACACCAGAAAACGTGTTTTTCGCATTCAATAGCACGAAAACAGCGATTGCAGTGATTCTGCACACTTGTAACCGCAGAATCATTAAGAATATCACTGAAAATGCATATCTCAGCTGGAAACAACAACGATACCGAAGATATCGTGGTTTCCGCATGTCAAACGCTCTGTGGAGTGCTGAAAACACCAGAAAACGTGTTTTTCGCATTCAATACCACGAAAACAGCGATTGCGGTGATTCTGCACACTTGTAACCGCAGAATCATTAAGAATATCACTGAAAATGCATATCTCAGCTGGACACCCAACGATACTGAAGATATCGCAGTTTCCGCATGTCAAACGCTCTTTGGCGTGCTGAAAACACCAGAAAACGAGTTTTTCGCATTCAATGGCACGAAAACAGCGATTTCGGTGATTCTGCACACTTGTAACAGCAGAATCATGAAGATTATCACTGAAAATGCATATCTCAGCTGGAAACCGAGCGATACCGAAGATATCGCAGTTTCCGCATGTCACACGCTCTGTGGAGTGCTGAAAACACCAGAAAACGTGTTTTTCGCATTCAATAGCTCGAAAACAGCGATTTCTGTGATTCTGCACACTTGTCACAGAAGAAACTCGAAGATTATCACTGAAAATGCATATCTCAGCTAGAAACCCAACAATACCGAAGATATCGCAGTTTCCGCATGTCATACGCACTGTGGAGTGCTGAAAACACCAGAAAACGTGTTTTTCGCATTCTATAGCACGAAAACAGCGATTTCGGTGATTCTGCACACTTGTAACAGCAGAATCATGACGATTATCACTGAAAATGCATATCTCAGCTGGAAACCGAGCGATACCGCAGATGTCGCAGTTTCCGCATGTCATACGCACTGTGGAGTGCTGAAAACACCAGAAAACGTGTTTTTCGCATACAATAGCTCGAAAACAGCGATTTCGGTTATTCTGCACACTTGTAACAGCAGAATCATGAAGATTATCGTAGAAAATGCATGACTCAGCTGGCAACCGCACGAAAACGAAGATATCCCTGTTTCCGCATATCAAACGCACTGTCGTGTGCTGAAAACACCAGAAAACGTGTTTTTCGCATTCAATAGCACGAAAACAGCGATTGCAGTGATTCTGCACACTTGTAACCGCAGAATCATTAAGAATATCACTGAAAATGCATATCTCAGCTGGAAACAACAACGATACCGAAGATATCGTGGTTTCCGCATGTCAAACGCTCTGTGGAGTGCTGAAAACACCAGAAAACGTGTTTTTCGCATTCAATACCACGAAAACAGCGATTGCGGTGATTCTGCACACTTGTAACCGCAGAATCATTAAGAATATCACTGAAAATGCATATCTCAGCTGGACACCCAACGATACTGAAGATATCGCAGTTTCCGCATGTCAAACGCTCTTTGGCGTGCTGAAAACACCAGAAAACGAGTTTTTCGCATTCAATGGCACGAAAACAGCGATTTCGGTGATTCTGCACACTTGTAACAGCAGAATCTTGAAGATTATCACTGAAAATGCATATCTCAGCTGGAAACCCAACGATACCAAAGATATCGCAGTTTCCGCGTGTCAAACGCTCTGTGGAGTACTGAAAACACCAGAAAACGTGTTTTTCGCATTCAAAAGCACGAAAACTGCGATTTCTGTGATTCTGCACACTTGTCACAGAAGAAACTCGAAGATTATCACTGAAAATGCATATCTCAGCTGGAAACCCAACGATACCGAAGATATCGCAGTTTCCGCATGTCAAACGCTCTGTGGCGTGCTGAAAACACCAGAAAATGTGTTTTTCGCATTCAATAGCACGAAAACAGGGTTTTCGATGATTCTGCACACTTGTAACAGCAGAATCATGAAGATTATCACTGACAATGCATATCTCAGCTGGAAACCCAACGATACCGAAGATATCGCAGTTTCCGCATGTCAAACGCTCTGTGGAGTGCTGAAAACACCAGAAAACGTGTTTTTTGCATTCAATAGCGCGAAAACAGCGATTTCGGTGATTCTGCACACTTGTAACAGCAGAATCATGGAGATTATCACTGAAAATGCATATCTCAGCTGGAAACCCAACGATAACGAAGATATCGCAGTTTCCGCATGTCAAACGCTCTGTGGAGTGCTGAAAACACCAGAAAACGTGTTTTTCGCATTCAATAGCACGAAAACAGCGATTTCGGTGATTCTGCACACTTGTAACAGCAGAATCATTAAGAATATCACTGAAAATGCATATCTCAGCTGGAAACCGAGCGATACCGAAGATATCGCAGTTTCCGCATGTCAAACGCTCTGTGGAGTGCTGAAAACACCAGAAAACGTGTTTCTCGCATTCAATAGCACGAAAACAGCGATTGCGGTGATTCTGCACACTTGTAACCGCAGAATCATTAAGAATATCACTGAAAATGCATATCTCAGCTGGAAACAACAACGATACCGAAGATATCGCAGTTTCCGCATGTCAAACGCTCTGTGGAGTGCTGAAAACACCAGGAAACGTGTTTTTCGCATTCTATAGCACGAAAACAGCGATTTCGGTGATTCTGCACACTTGTAACAGCAGAATCATGAAGATTATCACTGAAAATGCATATCTCAGCTGGAAACCGAGCGATACCGCAGGTGTCGCAGTTTCCGCATGTCATACGCACTGTGGAGTGCTGAAAACACCAGAAAACGTATTTTTCGCATTCTATAGCACGAAAACAGCGATTTCGGTGATTCTGCACACTTGTCACACAAGAAACTCGAAGATTATCGTAGAAAATGCATGTCTCAGCTCGCAACCGCACGAAAACGAGGATATCCCTGTTTCCGTACATCAAACGCACTGTCGGGTGCTGCAAACACCAGAAAACGTGTTTCTCGCATTCTATAGCACGAAAACAGCGATTTCGGTGATTCTGCACACTTGTAACAGCAGAATCATGAAGATTATCACTGAAAATGCATATCTCAGCTGGAAACCGAGCGATACCGCAGATGTCGGAGTTTCCGCATGTCATACGCACTGTGGAGTGCTGAAAGCACCAGAAAAAGTATTTTTCGCATTCTATAGCACGAAGAACAGCGATTTCGGTGATTCTGCAAACTTGTCACACAAGACACTCGAAGATTATCGTAGAAAATGCATGTCTCAGCTGGCAACCGCACGAAAACGAAGATGTCCCTGTTTCCGCATATCACACGCTCTGTGGAGTGCTGAAAACACCAGAAAACGTGTTTTTCGCATTCAATAGCACGAAAACAGCCATTTCGGTGATTCTGCACACTTGTAACAGCAGAATCATTAAGAATATCACTGAAAATGCATATCTCAGCTGGAAACCCAACGATAACGAAGATATCGCAGTTTCCGCATGTCAAACGCTCTGTGGCGTGCTGAAAACACCAGAAAACGTGTTTTTCGCATTCAATAGCTCGAAAACAGCGATTTCGGTTATTCTGCACACTTGTAACAGCAGAATCATGAAGATTATCGTAGAAAATGCATGTCTCAGCTGGCAACCGCACGAAAACGAAGATATCCCTGTTTCCGCACATCAAACGCACTGTCGGGTGCTGAAAACACCAGAAAACGTGTTTTTCGCATTCAATAGCACGAAAACAGCGATTTCGGTGATTCTGCACACTTGTAACAGCAGAATCATTAAGAATATCACTGAAAATGCATATCTCAGCTGGAAACCCAACGATAACGAAGATATCGCAGTTTCCGCATGTCAAACGCTCTGTGGAGTGCTGAAAACACCAGAAAACGTGTTTTTCGCATTCAATAGCACGAAAACAGCGATATCGGTGATTCTGCACACTTGTAACAGCAGAATCATTAAGAATATCACTGAAAATGCATATCTCAGCTGGAAACCGAGCGATACCGAAGATATCGCAGTTTCCGCATGTCAAACGCTCTGTGGAGTGCTGAAAACACCAGAAAACGTGGTTCTCGCATTCAATAGCACGAAAACAGCGATTGCGGTGATTCTGCACACTTGTAACCGCAGAATCATTAAGAATATCACTGAAAATGCATATCTCAGCTGGAAACAACAACGATACCGAAGATATCGCAGTTTCCGCATGTCAAACGCTCTGTGGAGTGCTGAAAACACCAGAAAACGTGTTTTTCGCTTTCTATAGCACGAAAACAGCGATTTCGGTGATTCTGCACACTTGTAACAGCAGAATCATGAAGATTATCACTGAAAATGCATATCTCAGCTGGAAACCGAGCGATACCGCAGGTGTCGCAGTTTCCGCATGTCATACGCACTGTGGAGTGCTGAAAACACCAGAAAACGTATTTTTCGCATTCTATAGCACGAAAACAGCGATTTCGGTGATTCTGCACACTTGTAACAGCAGAATCATGAAGATTATCATTGAAAATGCATATCTCAGCTGGAAACCGAGCGATACCGAAGATATCGCAGTTTCCGCATGTCAAACGCTCTGTGGAGTGCTGAAAACACCAGAAAACGTGTTTTTCGCATTCAATAGCACGAAAACAGCGATTTCTGTGATTCTGCACACTTGTCACACAAGAAACTCGAAGATTATCGTAGAAAATGCATGTCTCAGCTGGCAACCGCAGGAAAACGAAGATATCCCTGTTTCCGTACATCAAACGCACTGTCGGGTGCTGCAAACACCAGAAAACGTGTTTTTCGCATTCAATAGCTCGAAAACAGCGATTTCGGTTATTCTGCACACTTGTAACAGCAGAATCATGAAGATTATCGTAGAAAATGCATGTCTCAGCTGGCAACCGCACGAAAACGAAGATATCCCTGTTTCCGCACATCAAACGCACTGTCGGGTGCTGAAAACACCAGAAAACGTGTTTTTCGCATTCAATAGCACGAAAACAGCGATTTCGGTGATTCTGCACACTTGTAACAGCAGAATCATGAAGATTATCGTAGAAAATGCATGTCTCAGCTGGCAACCGCACGAAAACGAAGATATCCCTGTTTCCGCACATCAAACGCACTGTCGGGTGCTGAAAACACCAGAAAACGTGTTTTTCGCATTCAATAGCTCGAAAACAGCGATTTCTGTGATTCTGCACACTTGTCACAGAAGAAACTCGAAGATTATCACTGAAAATGCATATCTCAGCTGGAAACCCAACGATACCGAAGATATCGCAGTTTCCGCATGTCAAACGCTCTGTGGCGTGCTGAAAACACCAGAAAATGTGTTTTTCGCATTCAATAGCACGAAAACAGGGTTTTCGATGATTCTGCACACTTGTAACAGCAGAATCATGAAGATTATCACTGACAATGCATATCTCAGCTGGAAACCCAACGATACCGAAGATATCGCAGTTTCCGCATGTCAAACGCTCTGTGGAGTGCTGAAAACACCAGAAAACGTGTTTTTTGCATTCAATAGCGCGAAAACAGCGATTTCGGTGATTCTGCACACTTGTAACAGCAGAATCATGGAGATTATCACTGAAAATGCATATCTCAGCAGGAAACCCAACGATAACGAAGATATCGCAGTTTCCGCATGTCAAACGCTCTGTGGAGTGCTGAAAACACCAGAAAACGTGTTTTTCGCATTCAATAGCACGAAAACAGCGATTTCGGTGATTCTGCACACTTGTAACAGCAGAATCATTAAGAATATCACTGAAAATGCATATCTCAGCTGGAAACAACAACGATACCGAAGATATCGCAGTTTCCGCATGTCAAACGCTCTGTGGAGTGCTGAAAACACCAGGAAACGTGTATTTCGCATTCTATAGCACGAAAACAGCGATTTCGGTGATTCTGCGCACTTGTAACAGCAGAATCATGAAGATTATCACTGAAAATGCATATCTCAGCTGGAAACCGAGCGATACCGCAGGTGTCGCAGTTTCCGCATGTCATACGCACTGTGGAGTGCTGAAAACACCAGAAAACGTGTTTTTCGCATACAATAGCTCGAAAACAGCGATTTCGGTTATTCTGCACACTTGTAACAGCAGAATCATGAAGATTATCGTAGAAAATGCATGACTCAGCTGGCAACCGCACGAAAACGAAGATATCCCTGTTTCCGCATATCAAACGCACTGTCGTGTGCTGAAAACACCAGAAAACGTGTTTTTCGCATTCAATAGCACGAAAACAGCGATTGCAGTGATTCTGCACACTTGTAACCGCAGAATCATTAAGAATATCACTGAAAATGCATATCTCAGCTGGAAACAACAACGATACCGAAGATATCGCGGTTTCCGCATGTCAAACGCTCTGTGGAGTGCTGAAAACACCAGAAAACGTGTTTTTCGCATTCAATACCACGAAAACAGCGATTGCGGTGATTCTGCACACTTGTAACCGCAGAATCATTAAGAATATCACTGAAAATGCATATCTCAGCTGGACACCCAACGATACTGAAGATATCGCAGTTTCCGCATGTCAAACGC
Source organism: Anthophora plumipes (assembly GCA_951804975.1). Taxonomy (NCBI): domain Eukaryota; kingdom Metazoa; phylum Arthropoda; class Insecta; order Hymenoptera; family Apidae; genus Anthophora; species Anthophora plumipes. Next base: position 12,188 of record CATORF010000332.1, on the reverse strand, counting down.
TCTTTGGCGTGCTGAAAACACCAGAAAACGAGTTTTTCGCATTCAATGGCACGAAAACAGCGATTTCGGTGATTCTGCACACTTGTAACAGCAGAATCTTGAAGATTATCACTGAAAATGCATATCTCAGCTGGAAACCCAACGATACCAAAGATATCGCAGTTTCCGCGTGTCAAACGCTCTGTGGAGTTCTGAAAACACCAGAAAACGTGTTTTTCGCATTCAAAAGCACGAAAACTGCGATTTCTGTGATTCTGCACACTTGTCACAGAAGAAACTCGAAGATTATCACTGAAAATGCATATCTCAGCTGGAAACCCAACGATACCGAAGATATCGCAGTTTCCGCATGTCAAACGCTCTGTGGCGTGCTGAAAACACCAGAAAATGTGTTTTTCGCATTCAATAGCACGAAAACAGGGTTTTCGATGATTCTGCACACTTGTAACAGCAGAATCATGAAGATTATCACTGACAATGCATATCTCAGCTGGAAACCCAACGATACCGAAGATATCGCAGTTTCCGCATGTCAAACGCTCTGTGGAGTGCTGAAAACACCAGAAAACGTGTTTTTTGCATTCAATAGCGCGAAAACAGCGATTTCGGTGATTCTGCACACTTGTAACAGCAGAATCATGGAGATTATCACTGAAAATGCATATCTCAGCAGGAAACCCAACGATAACGAAGATATCGCAGTTTCCGCATGTCAAACGCTCTGTGGAGTGCTGAAAACACCAGAAAACGTGTTTTTCGCATTCAATAGCACGAAAACAGCGATTTCGGTGATTCTGCACACTTGTAACAGCAGAATCATTAAGAATATCACTGAAAATGCATATCTCAGCTGGAAACAACAACGATACCGAAGATATCGCAGTTTCCGCATGTCAAACGCTCTGTGGAGTGCTGAAAACACCAGGAAACGTGTATTTCGCATTCTATAGCACGAAAACAGCGATTTCGGTGATTCTGCACACTTGTAACAGCAGAATCATGAAGATTATCACTGAAAATGCATATCTCAGCTGGAAACCGAGCGATACCGCAGGTGTCGCAGTTTCCGCATGTCATACGCACTGTGGAGTGCTGAAAACACCAGAAAACGTATTTTTCGCATTCTATAGCACGAAAACAGCGATTTCGGTGATTCTGAACACTTGTAACAGCAGAATCATGAAGATTATCATTGAAAATGCATATCTCAGCTGGAAACCGAGCGATACCGAAGATATCGCAGTTTCCGCATGTCAAACGCTCTGTGGAGTGCTGAAAACACCAGAAAACGTGTTTTTCGCATTCAATAGCACGAAAACAGCGATTTCTGTGATTCTGCACACTTGTCACACAAGAAACTCGAAGATTATCGTAGAAAATGCATGTCTCAGCTCGCAACCGCACGAAAACGAGGATATCCCTGTTTCCGTACATCAAACGCACTGTCGGGTGCTGCAAACACCAGAAAACGTGTTTCTCGCATTCTATAGCACGAAAACAGCGATTTCGGTGATTCTGCACACTTGTAACAGCAGAATCATGAAGATTATCACTGAAAATGCATATCTCAGCTGGAAACCGAGCGATACCGCAGATGTCGGAGTTTCCGCATGTCATACGCACTGTGGAGTGCTGAAAGCACCAGAAAAAGTATTTTTCGCATTCAATAGCACGAAAACAGCGATTTCTGTGATTCTGCACACTTGTCACACAAGAAACTCGAAGATTATCGTAGAAAATGCATGTCTCAGCTGGCAACCGCAGGAAAACGAAGATATCCCTGTTTCCGTACATCAAACGCACTGTCGGGTGCTGCAAACACCAGAAAACGTGTTTTTCGCATTCAATAGCTCGAAAACAGCGATTTCGGTTATTCTGCACACTTGTAACAGCAGAATCATGAAGATTATCGTAGAAAATGCATGTCTCAGCTGGCAACCGCACGAAAACGAAGATATCCCTGTTTCCGCACATCAAACGCACTGTCGGGTGCTGAAAACACCAGAAAACGTGTTTTTCGCATTCAATAGCACGAAAACAGCGATTTCGGTGATTCTGCACACTTGTAACAGCAGAATCATGAAGATTATCGTAGAAAATGCATGTCTCAGCTGGCAACCGCACGAAAACGAAGATATCCCTGTTTCCGCACATCAAACGCACTGTCGGGTGCTGAAAACACCAGAAAACGTGTTTTTCGCATTCAATAGCTCGAAAACAGCGATTTCTGTGATTCTGCACACTTGTCACAGAAGAAACTCGAAGATTATCACTGAAAATGCATATCTCAGCTGGAAACCCAACGATACCGAAGATATCGCAGTTTCCGCATGTCAAACGCTCTGTGGCGTGCTGAAAACACCAGAAAATGTGTTTTTCGCATTCAATAGCACGAAAACAGGGTTTTCGATGATTCTGCACACTTGTAACAGCAGAATCATGAAGATTATCACTGACAATGCATATCTCAGCTGGAAACCCAACGATACCGAAGATATCGCAGTTTCCGCATGTCAAACGCTCTGTGGAGTGCTGAAAACACCAGAAAACGTGTTTTTTGCATTCAATAGCGCGAAAACAGCGATTTCGGTGATTCTGCACACTTGTAACAGCAGAATCATGGAGATTATCACTGAAAATGCATATCTCAGCAGGAAACCCAACGATAACGAAGATATCGCAGTTTCCGCATGTCAAACGCTCTGTGGAGTGCTGAAAACACCAGAAAACGTGTTTTTCGCATTCAATAGCACGAAAACAGCGATTTCGGTGATTCTGCACACTTGTAACAGCAGAATCATTAAGAATATCACTGAAAATGCATATCTCAGCTGGAAACAACAACGATACCGAAGATATCGCAGTTTCCGCATGTCAAACGCTCTGTGGAGTGCTGAAAACACCAGGAAACGTGTATTTCGCATTCTATAGCACGAAAACAGCGATTTCGGTGATTCTGCACACTTGTAACAGCAGAATCATGAAGATTATCACTGAAAATGCATATCTCAGCTGGAAACCGAGCGATACCGCAGGTGTCGCAGTTTCCGCATGTCATACGCACTGTGGAGTGCTGAAAACACCAGAAAACGTGTTTTTCGCATACAATAGCTCGAAAACAGCGATTTCGGTTATTCTGCACACTTGTAACAGCAGAATCATGAAGATTATCGTAGAAAATGCATGACTCAGCTGGCAACCGCACGAAAACGAAGATATCCCTGTTTCCGCATATCAAACGCACTGTCGTGTGCTGAAAACACCAGAAAACGTGTTTTTCGCATTCAATAGCACGAAAACAGCGATTGCAGTGATTCTGCACACTTGTAACCGCAGAATCATTAAGAATATCACTGAAAATGCATATCTCAGCTGGAAACAACAACGATACCGAAGATATCGCGGTTTCCGCATGTCAAACGCTCTGTGGAGTGCTGAAAACACCAGAAAACGTGTTTTTCGCATTCAATACCACGAAAACAGCGATTGCGGTGATTCTGCACACTTGTAACCGCAGAATCATTAAGAATATCACTGAAAATGCATATCTCAGCTGGACACCCAACGATACTGAAGATATCGCAGTTTCCGCATGTCAAACGCTCTTTGGCGTGCTGAAAACACCAGAAAACGAGTTTTTCGCATTCAATGGCACGAAAACAGCGATTTCGGTGATTCTGCACACTTGTAACAGCAGAATCTTGAAGATTATCACTGAAAATGCATATCTCAGCTGGAAACCCAACGATACCAAAGATATCGCAGTTTCCGCGTGTCAAACGCTCTGTGGAGTTCTGAAAACACCAGAAAACGTGTTTTTCGCATTCAAAAGCACGAAAACTGCGATTTCTGTGATTCTGCACACTTGTCACAGAAGAAACTCGAAGATTATCACTGAAAATGCATATCTCAGCTGGAAACCCAACGATACCGAAGATATCGCAGTTTCCGCATGTCAAACGCTCTGTGGCGTGCTGAAAACACCAGAAAATGTGTTTTTCGCATTCAATAGCACGAAAACAGGGTTTTCGATGATTCTGCACACTTGTAACAGCAGAATCATGAAGATTATCACTGACAATGCATATCTCAGCTGGAAACCCAACGATACCGAAGATATCGCAGTTTCCGCATGTCAAACGCTCTGTGGAGTGCTGAAAACACCAGAAAACGTGTTTTTTGCATTCAATAGCGCGAAAACAGCGATTTCGGTGATTCTGCACACTTGTAACAGCAGAATCATGGAGATTATCACTGAAAATGCATATCTCAGCAGGAAACCCAACGATAACGAAGATATCGCAGTTTCCGCATGTCAAACGCTCTGTGGAGTGCTGAAAACACCAGAAAACGTGTTTTTCGCATTCAATAGCACGAAAACAGCGATTTCGGTGATTCTGCACACTTGTAACAGCAGAATCATGGAGATTATCACTGAAAATGCATATCTCAGCAGGAAACCCAACGATAACGAAGATATCGCAGTTTCCGCATGTCAAACGCACTGTGGAGTGCTGAAAACACCAGAAAACGTATTTTTCGCATTCTATAGCACGAAAACAGCGATTTCGGTGATTCTGAACACTTGTAACAGCAGAATCATGAAGATTATCATTGAAAATGCATATCTCAGCTGGAAACCGAGCGATACCGAAGATATCGCAGTTTCCGCATGTCAAACGCTCTGTGGAGTGCTGAAAACACCAGAAAACGTGTTTTTCGCATTCAATAGCACGAAAACAGCGATTTCTGTGATTCTGCACACTTGTCACACAAGAAACTCGAAGATTATCGTAGAAAATGCATGTCTCAGCTCGCAACCGCACGAAAACGAGGATATCCCTGTTTCCGTACATCAAACGCACTGTCGGGTGCTGCAAACACCAGAAAACGTGTTTCTCGCATTCTATAGCACGAAAACAGCGATTTCGGTGATTCTGCACACTTGTAACAGCAGAATCATGAAGATTATCACTGAAAATGCATATCTCAGCTGGAAACCGAGCGATACCGCAGATGTCGGAGTTTCCGCATGTCATACGCACTGTGGAGTGCTGAAAGCACCAGAAAAAGTATTTTTCGCATTCTATAGCACGAAGAACAGCGATTTCGGTGATTCTGCACACTTGTCACACAAGAAACTCGAAGATTATCGTAGAAAATGCATGTCTCAGCTGGCAACCGCACGAAAACGAAGATATCCCTGTTTCCGCATATCACACGCTCTGTGGAGTGCTGAAAACACCAGAAAACGTGTTTTTCGCATTCAATAGCACGAAAACAGCCATTTCGGTGATTCTGCACACTTGTAACAGCAGAATCATTAAGAATATCACTGAAAATGCATATCTCAGCTGGAAACCCAACGATAACGAAGATATCGCAGTTTCCGCATGTCAAACGCTCTGTGGCGTGCTGAAAACACCAGAAAACGTGTTTTTCGCATTCAATAGCTCGAAAACAGCGATTTCGGTTATTCTGCACACTTGTAACAGCAGAATCATGAAGATTATCGTAGAAAATGCATGTCTCAGCTGGCAACCGCACGAAAACGAAGATATCCCTGTTTCCGCACATCAAACGCACTGTCGGGTGCTGAAAACACCAGAAAACGTGTTTTTCGCATTCAATAGCACGAAAACAGCGATTTCGGTGATTCTGCACACCTGTAACAGCAGAATCATTAAGAATATCACTGAAAATGCATATCTCAGCTGGAAACCCAACGATAACGAAGATATCGCAGTTTCCGCATGTCAAACGCTCTGTGGAGTGCTGAAAACACCAGAAAACGTGTTTTTCGCATTCAATAGCACGAAAACAGCGATATCGGTGATTCTGCACACTTGTAACAGCAGAATCATTAAGAATATCACTGAAAATGCATATCTCAGCTGGAAACCGAGCGATACCGAAGATATCGCAGTTTCCGCATGTCAAACGCTCTGTGGAGTGCTGAAAACACCAGAAAACGTGTTTCTCGCATTCAATAGCACGAAAACAGCGATTGCGGTGATTCTGCACACTTGTAACCGCAGAATCATTAAGAATATCACTGAAAATGCATATCTCAGCTGGAAACAACAACGATACCGAAGATATCGCAGTTTCCGCATGTCAAACGCTCTGTGGAGTGCTGAAAACACCAGAAAACGTGTTTTTCGCTTTCTATAGCACGAAAACAGCGATTTCGGTGATTCTGCACACTTGTAACAGCAGAATCATGAAGATTATCACTGAAAATGCATATCTCAGCTGGAAACCGAGCGATACCGCAGGTGTCGCAGTTTCCGCATGTCATACGCACTGTGGAGTGCTGAAAACACCAGAAAACGTATTTTTCGCATTCTATAGCACGAAAACAGCGATTTCGGTGATTCTGCACACTTGTAACAGCAGAATCATGAAGATTATCATTGAAAATGCATATCTCAGCTGGAAACCGAGCGATACCGAAGATATCGCAGTTTCCGCATGTCAAACGCTCTGTGGAGTGCTGAAAACACCAGAAAACGTGTTTTTCGCATTCAATAGCACGAAAACAGCGATTTCTGTGATTCTGCACACTTGTCACACAAGAAACTCGAAGATTATCGTAGAAAATGCATGTCTCAGCTGGCAACCGCAGGAAAACGAAGATATCCCTGTTTCCGTACATCAAACGCACTGTCGGGTGCTGCAAACACCAGAAAACGTGTTTTTCGCATTCTATAGCACGAAAACAGCGATTTCGGTGATTCTGCACACTTGTAACAGCAGAATCATGAAGATTATCACTGAAAATGCATATCTCAGCTGGAAACCGAGCGATACCGCAGATGTCGGAGTTTCCGCATGTCATACGCACTGTGGAGTGCTGAAAACACCAGAAAACGTATTTTTCGCATTCTATAGCACGAAGAACAGCGATTTCGGTGATTCTGCACACTTGTCACACAAGAAACTCGAAGATTATCGTAGAAAATGCATGTCTCAGCTGGCAACCGCACGAAAACGAAGATATCCCTGTTTCCGCATATCAAACGCTCTGTGGAGTGCTGAAAACACCAGAAAACGTGTTTTTCGCATTCAATAGCACGAAAACAGCCATTTCGGTGATTCTGCACACTTGTAACAGCAGAATCATTAAGAATATCACTGAAAATGCATATCTCAGCTGGAAACCCAACGATAACGAAGATATCGCAGTTTCCGCATGTCAAACGCTCTGTGGAGTGCTGAAAACACCAGAAAACGTGTTTTTCGCATTCAATAGCACGAAGAACAGCGATTTCGGTGATTCTGCACACTTGTCACACAAGAAACTCGAAGATTATCGTAGAAAATGCATGTCTCAGCTGGCAACCGCACGAAAACGAAGATATCCCTGTTTCCGCATATCACACGCTCTGTGGAGTGCTGAAAACACCAGAAAACGTGTTTTTCGCATTCAATAGCACGAAAACAGCCATTTCGGTGATTCTGCACACTTGTAACAGCAGAATCATTAAGAATATCACTGAAAATGCATATCTCAGCTGGAAACCCAACGATAACGAAGATATCGCAGTTTCCGCATGTCAAACGCTCTGTGGCGTGCTGAAAACACCAGAAAACGTGTTTTTCGCATTCAATAGCTCGAAAACAGCGATTTCGGTTAATCTGCACACTTGTAACAGCAGAATCATGAAGATTATCGTAGAAAATGCATGTCTCAGCTGGCAACCGCACGAAAACGAAGATATCCCTGTTTCCGCACATCAAACGCACTGTCGGGTGCTGAAAACACCAGAAAACGTGTTTTTCGCATTCAATAGCACGAAAACAGCGATTTCGGTGATTCTGCACACTTGTAACAGCAGAATCATTAAGAATATCACTGAAAATGCATATCTCAGCTGGAAACCCAACGATAACGAAGATATCGCAGTTTCCGCATGTCAAACGCTCTGTGGAGTGCTGAAAACACCAGAAAACGTGTTTTTCGCATTCAATAGCACGAAAACAGCGATTTCGGTGATTCTGCACACTTGTAACAGCAGAATCATTAAGAATATCACTGAAAATGCATATCTCAGCTGGAAACCGAGCGATACCGAAGATATCGCAGTTTCCGCATGTCAAACGCTCTGTGGAGTGCTGAAAACACCAGAAAACGTGTTTCTCGCATTCAATAGCACGAAAACAGCGATTGCGGTGATTCTGCACACTTGTAACCGCAGAATCATTAAGAATATCACTGAAAATGCATATCTCAGCTGGAAACAACAACGATACCGAAGATATCGCAGTTTCCGCATGTCAAAAGCTCTGTGGAGTGCTGAAAACACCAGAAAACGTGTTTTTCGCATTCTATAGCCCGAAAACAGCGATTTCGGTGATTCTGCACACTTGTAACAGCAGAATCATGAAGATTATCATTGAAAATGCATATCTCAGCTGGAAACCGAGCGATACCGAAGATATCGCAGTTTCCGCATGTGAAACGCTCTGTGGAGTGCTGAAAACACCAGAAAACGTGTTTTTCGCATTCAATAGCACGAAAACAGCGATTTCTGTGATTCTGCACACTTGTCACACAAGAAACTCGAAGATTATCGTAGAAAATGCATGTCTCAGCTGGCAACCGCAGGAAAACGAAGATATCCCTGTTTCCGTACATCAAACGCACTGTCGGGTGCTGCAAACACCAGAAAACGTGTTTTTCGCATTCTATAGCACGAAAACAGCGATTTCGGTGATTCTGCACACTTGTAACAGCAGAATCATGAAGATTATCACTGAAAATGCATATCTCAGCTGGAAACCGAGCGATACCGCAGATGTCGGAGTTTCCGCATGTCATACGCACTGTGGAGTGCTGAAAACACCAGAAAACGTATTTTTCGCATTCTATAGCACGAAGAACAGCGATTTCGGTGATTCTGCACACTTGTCACACAAGAAACTCGAAGATTATCGTAGAAAATGCATGTCTCAGCTGGCAACCGCAGGAAAACGAAGATATCCCTGTTTCCGCACATCAAACGCACTGTCGGGTGCTGAAAACACCAGAAAACGTGTTTCTCGCATTCTATAGCACGAAAACAGCGATTTCGGTGATTCTGCACACTTGTAACAGCAGAATCATTAAGAATATCACTGAAAATGCATATCTCAGCTGGAAACCCAACGATAACGAAGATATCGCAGTTTCCGTATGTCAAACGCTCTGTGGCGTGCTGAAAACACCAGAAAACGTGTTTTTCGCATTCAATAGCTCGAAAACAGCGATTTCTGTGATTCTGCACACTTGTCACAGAAGAAACTCGAAGATTATCACTGAAAATGCATATCTCAGCTGGAAACCCAACAATACCGAAGATATCGCAGTTTCCGCATGTCATACGCACTGTGGAGTGCTGAAAACACCAGAAATCGTGTTTTTCGCATTCTATAGCACGAAAACAGCGATTTCGGTGATTCTGCACACTTGTAACAGCAGAATCATGAAGATTATCACTGAAAATGCATATCTCAGCTGGAAACCGAGCGATACCGAAGATATCGCAGTTTCCGCATGTCAAACGCTCTGTGGAGTGCTGAAAACACCAGAAAACGTGTTTTTCGCATTCAATAGCACGACAACAGCGATTTCTGTGATTCTGCACACTTGTCACAGAAAAAACTCGAAGATTATCACTGAAAATGCATATCTCAGCTGGAAACCCAACAATACCGAAGATATCGCAGTTTCCGCATGTCATACGCACTGTGGAGTGCTGAAAACACCAGAAAACGTGTTTTTCGCATTCAATCGCACGAAAACAGCGATTTCGGTGATTCTGCACACTTGTAACAGCAGAATCATTAAGAATATCACTGAAAATGCATATCTCAGCTGGAAACCGAGCGATACCGAAGATATCGCAGTTTCCGCATGTCAAACGCTCTGTGGAGTGCTGAAAACACCAGAAAACGTGCTTCTCGCATTCAATAGCACGAAAACAGCGATTGCGGTGATTCTGCACACTTGTAACAGCAGAATCATTAAGAATATCACTGAAAATGCATATCTCAGCTGGAAACCGAGCGATACCGAAGATATCGCAGTTTCCGCATGTCAAACGCTCTGTGGAGTGCTGAAAACACCAGAAAACGTGCTTCTCGCATTCAATAGCACGAAAACAGCGATTGCGGTGATTCTGCACACTTGTAACCGCAGAATCATTAAGAATATCACTGAAAATGCATATCTCAGCTGGAAACAACAACGATACCGAAGATATCGCAGTTTCCGCATGTCAAACGCTCTGTGGAGTGCTGAAAACACCAGAAAACGTGTTTTTCGCATTCTATAGCACGAAAACAGCGATTTCGGTGATTCTGCACACTTGTAACAGCAGAATCATGAAGATTATCACTGAAAATGCATATCTCAGCTGGAAACCGAGCGATACCGCAGGTGTCGCAGTTTCCGCATGTCATACGCACTGTGGAGTGCTGAAAACACCAGAAAACGTATTTTTCGCATTCTATAGCACGAAAACAGCGATTTCGCTGATTCTGCACACTTGTAACAGCAGAATCATGAAGATTATCATTGAAAATGCATATCTCAGCTGGAAACCGAGCGATACCGAAGATATCGCAGTTTCCGCATGTCAAACGCTCTGTGGAGTGCTGAAAACACCAGAAAACGTGTTTTTCGCATTCAATAGCACGAAAACAGCGATTTCTGTGATTCTGCACACTTGTCACACAAGAAACTCGAAGATTATCGTAGAAAATGCATGTCTCAGCTGGCAACCGCAGGAAAACGAAGATATCCCTGTTTCCGTACATCAAACGCACTGTCGGGTGCTGCAAACACCAGAAAACGTGTTTTTCGCATTCTATAGCACGAAAACAGCGATTTCGGTGATTCTGCACACTTGTAACAGCAGAATCATGAAGATTATCACTGAAAATGCATATCTCAGCTGGAAACCGAGCGATACCGCAGATGTCGGAGTTTCCGCATGTCATACGCACTGTGGAGTGCTGAAAACACCAGAAAACGTATTTTTCGCATTCTATAGCACGAAGAACAGCGATTTCGGTGATTCTGCACACTTGTCACACAAGAAACTCGAAGATTATCGTAGAAAATGCATGTCTCAGCTGGCAACCGCACGAAAACGAAGATATCCCTGTTTCCGCACATCAAACGCACTGTCGGGTGCTGAAAACACCAGAAAACGTGTTTTTCGCATTCAATAGCACGAAAACAGCGATTTCGGTGATTCTGCACACTTGTAACAGCAGAATCATTAAGAATATCACTGAAAATGCATCTCTCAGCTGGAAACCCAACAATACCGAAGATATCGCAGTTTCCGCATGTCATACGCACTGTGGAGTGCTGAAAACACCAGAAATCGTGTTTCTCGCATTCTATAGCACGAAAACAGCGATTTCGGTGATTCTGCACACTTGTAACAGCAGAATCATTAAGAATATCACTGAAAATGCATATCTCAGCTGGAAACCCAACGATAACGAAGATATCGCAGTTTCCGTATGTCAAACGCTCTGTGGCGTGCTGAAAACACCAGAAAACGTGTTTTTCGCATTCAATAGCTCGAAAACAGCGATTTCTGTGATTCTGCACACTTGTCACAGAAGAAACTCGAAGATTATCACTGAAAATGCATATCTCAGCTGGAAACCCAACAATACCGAAGATATCGCAGTTTCCGCATGTCATACGCACTGTGGAGTGCTGAAAACACCAGAAATCGTGTTTTTCGCATTCTATAGCACGAAAACAGCGATTTCGGTGATTCTGCACACTTGTAACAGCAGAATCATGAAGATTATCACTGAAAATGCATATCTCAGCTGGAAACCGAGCGATACCGCAGATGTCGCAGTTTCCGCATGTCATACGCACTGTGGAGTGCTGAAAACACCAGAAAACGTATTTTTCGCATTCTATAGCACGAAAACAGCGATTTCGGTGATTCTGCACACTTGTCACACAAGAAACTCGAAGATTATCGTAGAAAATGCATATCTCAGCTGGCAACCGCACGAAAACGAAGATATCCCAGTTTCCGCATATCAAACGCTCTGTGGAGTGCTGAAAACACCAGAAAACGTGTTTTTCGCATTCAATAGCACGAAAACAGCCATTTCGGTGATTCTGCACACTTGTAACAGCAGAATCATTAAGAATATCACTGAAA
>CATORF010000331.1:0-23985 GCA_951804975.1 Anthophora plumipes | reverse complement strand
TTGATTTTCGTGAGGTTTCGAGCTGAGATATGCATTTTCTGCGATAATATTGGTGAGACTTCAGACAGAAGTGTGCAGAATCATCTAGTTCGCCCTTTTCGAGCTACTTAATGCACGAAACACGTTTTCTAGTGTTTTCACCACTCCACAGTACGTTTGACATGCAGAACCGGAGATATCTTGGTTTCGGTCGGGTTTCAAGCTGAGATATGCATTTTCTACGATAATCCTGGTGAGACTTCTGTCAGAAGTATGCAGAATCTTCGAGAACGCTCTTTTCGAGCTACTTAATGCGCGAAACACTTTTTCAGGTGTTTTCACCACTCCACGGTACGTTTGATGTGCAGAACCGGAGATAACTCGGTTTTCATCGGGATTCAAGCTGACATATGCATTTTCTACGATAATCTTGGTGAGACTTCTGTCCAAAGTATGCAGAAACATCCAGAGCGCTCTTTTCGAGCTATTTAATGCGAGAAACACGATTTCTGAAGTTTTCACCACTCCACAGTTCGTTGGATATGCAGAACAGTAGATATCTTGGTTTTCGTGGGGTTTCAAGCTGAGATATGCATTTTCTACGATAATCCTGGTGAGACTTCTGTCAGAAGTATGCAGAATCTTCGAGAACGCTCTTTTCGAGCTACTTAATGTGCGAAACACGTTTTCTGGTGTTTTCACCAATCCACAGTTCGTTGGATATGCAGAACAGGAGATATCTTGGTTTTCGTGGGGTTTCAAGCTCAGATATGCATTTTCTGCGATAATCTTGGTGAGACTTCTGTCCGAAGTATGCTGAATCATCAAGATCGTCCTTTTCGAGCTAGTTAGTGCGAGAAACACGTTATCTGGTGTTTTCACCACTCCACAGTGCGTTTGATATGCAGAACAGTAGATATCTTGGTTTTCGTGGGGTTTCAAGCTGAGATATGCATTTTCTGCGATAATCTTGTTGAGACTTCTGTCCGAAGTATGCAGAATCATCGATATCGCTCGTTTCGAGCTATTCAATGCGAGAAACACGTTATCTGGAGTTTTCACCACTCCACAGTGCGTTGGATATGCAGTACCAGCGACATCTTGGTTTTCGTGGGGTTTCAAGCTGAGATATGCATTTTCTACGATAATCTTGGTGAAACAGCTGTCCGCAGTATGCAGAAACATCGAGAGCGCTCTTTTCGAGCTATTTAATGCGAGAAACTCGTTTTCTGCGGTTTTCACCACTCCACAGTGCGTTTGATATGCAGAAGAGGAGATATCTTGGTTTTCGTGGAGTTTCTAGCAGAGATATGCATTTTCTGCGATAATCTTGGTGAGACTTCTGTCCGAAGTATGCGGAATCATCGAGATCGCTCTTTTCGAGCTAGTTAGTGCGAGAAACACGTTATCTGGTGTTTTCACCACTACATAGTGCGTTTGATATGCAGAACAGTCGATATCTTGGTTTTCGTGGGGTTTCAAGCTGAGATATGCATTTTCTGCGATAATCTTGTTGAGACTTCTGTCCGAAGTATGCAGAATCATCGATATCGCTCGTTTCGAGCTATTCAATGCGAGAAACACGTTATCTGGTGTTTTCAGCACTCCACAGTGCGTTTGATATGCAGAACCAGCGATATCTTGGTTTTCGTGGGGATTCAAGCTGAGATATGCAATTTCTGCGATAATCTTGGTGAGACTTCTGTCCGAAGTATGCTGAATCATCGAGATCGCTCTTTTCGAGCTAGCTAGTGCGAGAAACACGTTATCTGGTGTTTTCACCACTCCACAGTGCGTTTGATATGCAGAACCGGCGATACCTTGGTTTTCGTGGGGTTTCAAGCTGAGATATGCATTTCCTGCGATAATCTTGGTGAGACTTCTTTCCGAAGTATGCTGAATCATCTAGAACGCTCTTTTCGAGCTATTTAATGCGAGAAACACGTTATCTGGTGTTTTCACCACTCCGCAGTGCGTTTGACATGCAGAACCAGCGATATCTTGGTTTTCGTGGGGTTTCAAGCTGAGATATGCATTTTCTGCGATAATATTGGTGAGACTTCAGTCAGAAGTATGCAGAATCATCTAGATCGCTCTTTTCGAGCTACTTAATGCACGAAACACGTTTTCTGGTGTTTTCACCACTCCACAGTACGTTTGACATGCAGAACCGGAGATATCTTGGTTTTCGTGGGGTTTCAAGCTGGGGTATGCATTTCCTGCGATAATCTTGGTGAGACTTCTGTCCGAAGTATGCTGAATCATCTAGAACGCTCTTTTCGAGCTATTTAATGCGAGAAACACGTTATCTGGTGTTATCACCACTCCACAGTGCGTTTGACATGCAGAACCAGCGATATCTTGGTTTTCGTGGGGTCTCAAGCTGAGATATGCATTTTCTGCGATAATATTGGTGAGACTTCAGTCAGAAGTATGCAGAATCATCTAGATCGCTCTTTTCGAGCTACTTAATGCACGAAACACGTTTTCTGGTGTTTTCAGCACTCCACAGTACGTTTGACATGCAGAACCGGAGATATCTTGGTTTCGGTCGGGTTTCAAGCTGAGATATGCATTTTCTACGATAATCCTGGTGAGACTTCTGTCAGAATTATCCAGAATCTTCGAGAACGCTCTTTTCGAGCTACTTAATGCGCGAAACACGTTTTCTGGTGTTTTCACCACTTCACGGTACGTTTGATGTGCAGAACCGGAGATATATCGGTTTTCGTCGGGTTTCAAGCTGAGATATGCATTTTCTACGATAATCCTGGTGAGACTTCTGTCAGAATTATGCAGAATCTTCGAGAACGCTCTTTTCGAGCTACTTAATGCGCGAAACACGTTTTCTGGTGTTTTCACCACTCCACGGTACGTTTGATGTGCAGAACCGGAGATATATCGGTTTTCGTCGGGTTTCAAGCTGAGATATGCATTTTCTGTGATAATCTTGTTGAGACTTCTGTCCGAAGTATGCTGTATCATCGAGATCGCTCCTTTCGAGCTAGTTAGTGCGAGAAACACCTTATCTGGTGTTTTCACCACTCCACAGTGCGTTTGATATGCAGAACAGTAGATATCTTGGTTTTCGTGGGGTTTCAAGCTGAGATATGCATTTTCTGCGATAATCTTGTTGAGACTTCTGTCCGAAGTATGCAGAATCATCGATATCGCTCGTTTGGAGCTATTCAATGCGAGAAACACGTTATCTGGTGTTTTCACCACTCCACAGTGCGTTTGATATGCAGAACAGTAGATATCTTGGTTTTCGTGGGGTTTCAAGCTGAGATATGCATTTTCTGTGATAATCTTGTTGAGACTTCTGTCCGAAGTATGCAAAATCATCGAGATCGCTCGTTTCGAGCTACTGAAAGCGAGAAACACGTTATCTGGTGTTTTCACCACTCCACAGTGCGTTTGATATGCAGAACTGGCGATATCTTGGTTTTTGTTGGGTTTCAAGCTGAGATATGCATTTCCTGCGATAATCTTGGTGAGACTTCAGTCAGAAGTATGCAGAATCATCTAGATCGCTCTTTTCGAGCTACTTAATGCACGAAACATGTTTTCTGGTGTTTTCACCACTCCACAGTACGTTTGACATGCAGAACCGGGGATATCTTGGTTTCGGTCGGGTTTCAAGCTGAGATATGCATTTTCTACGATAATCTTGGTGAAACAGCTGTCCGCAGTATGCAGAAACATCGAGAGCGCTCTTTTCGAGCTATTTAATGCGTGAAACTCGTTTTCTGGGGTTTTCACCTCTCCACAGTTCGTTGGATATGCAGAACCGGAGATATCTTGGTTTTCGTAGGGTTTCAAGATGAGAAATGCATTTCCTGCGATAATCTTGGTGAGACTTCTGTCCGAAGTATGCAGAATCATCGAGATCGCTCTATTCGAGCTATTTAATGCGAGAAACACGTTCTCTGGTTTTTTTCACCACTCCACAGTGCGTTTGATATGCAGAACCGACAACATCTTGATTTTCGTGAGGTTTCGAGCTGAGATATGCATTTTCTGCGATAATATTGGTGAGACTTCAGTCAGAAGTGTGCAGAATCATCTAGATCGCTCTTTTCGAGCTACTTAATGCACGAAACACGTTTTCTAGTGTTTTCACCACTCCACAGTACGTTTGACATGCAGAACCGGAGATATCTTGGTTTCGGTCGGGTTTCAAGCTGAGATATGCATTTTCTACGATAATCCTGGTGAGACTTCTGTCAGAAGTATGCAGAATCTTCGAGAACGCTCTTTTCGAGCTACTTAATGCGCGAAACACTTTTTCAGCTGTTTTCACCACTCCACGGTACGTTTGATGTGCAGAACCGGAGATAACTCGGTTTTCATCGGGATTCAAGCTGACATATGCATTTTCTTCGATAATCTTGGTGAGACTTCTGTCCAAAGTATGCAGAAACATCCAGAGCGCTCTTTTTGAGCTATTTAATGCGAGAAGCACGTTTTCTGAAGTTTTCACCACTCCACAGTTCGTTGGATATGCAGAACAGTAGATATCTTGGTTTTCGTGGGGTTTCAAGCTGAGATATGCATTTTCTACGATAATCCTGGTGAGACTTCTGACAGAAGTATGCAGAATCTTCGAGAACGCTCTTTTCGAGCTACTTAATGTGCGAAACACGTTTTCTGGTGTTTTCACCACTCCACAGTTCGTTGGATATGCAGAACAGGAGATATCTTGGTTTTCGTGGGGTTTCAAGCTCAGATATGCATTTTCTGCGATAATCTTGGTGAGACTTCTGTCCGAAGTATGCTGAATCATCAATATCGTCCTTTTCGAGCTAGTTAGTGCGAGAAACACGTTATCTGGTGTTTTCACCACTCCACAGTGCGTTTGATATGCAGAACAGTAGATCTCTTGGTTTTCGTGGGGTTTCAAGCTGAGATATGCATTTTCTGCGATAATCTTGTTGAGACTTCTGTCCGAAGTATGCAGAATCATCGATATCGCTCGTTTCGAGCTATTCAATGCGAGAAACAAGTTATCTGGAGTTTTCACCACTCCACAGTGCGTTGGATATGCAGTACCAGCGACATCTTGGTTTTCGTGGGGTTTCAAGCTGAGATATGCATTTTCTACGATAATCTTGGTGAAACAGCTGTCCGCAGTATGCAGAAACATCGGGAGCGCTCTTTTCGAGCTATTTAATGCGAGAAACTCGTTTTCTGGGGTTTTCACCACTCCACAGTGCTTTTGATATGCAGAAGAGGAGATATCTTGGTTTTCGTGGGGTTTCTAGCAGAGATATGCATTTTCTGCGATAATCTTGGTGAGACTTCTGTCCGAAGTATGCGGAATCATCGAGATCGCTCTTTTCGAGCTAGTTAGTGCGAGAAACACGTTATCTGGTGTTTTCACCACTACATAGTGCGTTTGATATGCAGAACAGTCGATATCTTGGTTTTCGTGGGGTTTCAAGCTGAGATATGCATTTTCTGCGATAATCTTGTTGAGACTTCTGTCCGAAGTATGCAGAATCATCGATATCGCTCGTTTCGAGCTATTCAATGCGAGAAACACGTTATCCGGTGTTTTCACTACTCCACAGTGCGTTGGATATGCAGTACCGGCGATATTTTGGTTTTCGTCGGGATTCAAGCTGACATATGCATTTTCTACGATAATCTTGGTTAGACTTCTGTCCAAAGTATGCAGAAACATCCAGAGCGCTCTTTTCGAGGTATTTAATGCGAGAAACACGTTTTCTGAAGTTTTCACCACTCCACAGTTCGTTGGATATGCAGAACAGTAGATATCTTGGTTTTCGTGGGGTTTCAAGCTGAGATATGCATTTTCTACGATAATCCTGGTGAGACTTCTGTCAGAAGTATGCAGAATCTTCGAGAACGCTCTTTTCGAGCTACTTAATGTGCGAAACACGTTTTCTGGTGTTTTCACCACTCCACAGTTCGTTGGATATGCAGAACAGGAGATATCTTGGTTTTCGTGGGGTTTCAAGCTCAGATATGCATTTTCTGCGATAATCTTGGTGAGACTTCTGTCCGAAGTATGCTGAATCATCAAGATCGTCCTTTTCGAGCTAGTTAGTGCGAGAAACAAGTTATCTGGTGTTTTCACCACTCCACAGTGCGTTTGATATGCAGAACAGTAGATATTTTGGTTTTCGTGGGGTTTCAAGCTGAGATATGCATTTTCTGCGATAATATTGTTGAGACTTCTGTCCGAAGTATGCAGAATCATCGATATCGCTCGTTTCGAGCTATTCAATGCGAGAAACAATTTATCTGGAGTTTTCACCACTCCACAGTGCGTTGGATATGCAGTACCAGCGACATCTTGGTTTTCGTGGGGTTTCAAGCTGAGATATGCATTTTCTACGATAATCTTGGTGAAACAGCTGTCCGCAGTATGCAGAAACATCGGGAGCGCTCTTTTCGAGCTACTTAATGCGCGAAACACTTTTTCAGCTGTTTTCACCACTCCACGGTACGTTTGATGTGCAGAACCGGAGATAACTCGGTTTTCATCGGGATTCAAGCTGACATATGCATTTTCTACGATAATCTTGGTGAGACTTCTGTCCAAAGTATGCAGAAACATCCAGAGCGCTCTTTTCGAGGTATTTAATGCGAGAAACACGTTTTCTGAAGTTTTCACCACTCCACAGTTCGTTGGATATGCAGAACAGTAGATATCTTGGTTTTTGTGGGGTTTCAAGCTGAGATATGCATTTTCTACGATAATCCTGGTGAGACTTCTGTCAGAAGTATGCAGAATCTTCGAGAACGCTCTTTTCGAGCTACTTAATTTCCGAAACACGTTTTCTGGTGTTTTCACCACTCCACAGTTCGTTGGATATGCAGAACAGGAGATATCTTGGTTTTCGAGGGGTTTAAGCTCAGATATGCATTTTCTGCGATAATCTTGGTGAGACTTCTGTCCGAAGTATGCTGAATCATCAAGATCGTCCTTTTCGAGCTAGTTAGTGCGAGAAACAAGTTATCTGGTGTTTTCACCACTCCACAGTGCGTTTGATATGCAGAACAGTAGATATTTTGGTTTTCGTGGGGTTTCAAGCTGAGATATGCATTTTCTGCGATAATATTGTTGAGACTTCTGTCCGAAGTATGCAGAATCATCGATATCGCTCGTTTCGAGCTATTCAATGCGAGAAACAATTTATCTGGAGTTTTCACCACTCCACAGTGCGTTGGATATGCAGTACCAGCGACATCTTGGTTTTCGTGGGGTTTCAAGCTGAGATATGCATTTTCTACGATAATCTTGGTGAAACAGCCGTCCGCAGTATGCAGAAACATCGGGAGCGCTCTTTTCGAGCTATTTAATGCGAGAAACTCGTTTTCTGGGGTTTTCACCACTCCACAGTGCGTTTGATATGCAGAAGAGGAGATATCTTGGTTTTCGTGGGGTTTCTAGCAGAGATATGCATTTTCTGCGATAATCTTGGTGAGACTTCTGTCCGAAGTATGCGGAATCATCGAGATCGCTCTTTTCGAGCTAGTTAGTGCGAGAAACACGTTATCTGGTGTTTTCACCACTACATAGTGCGTTTGATATGCAGAACAGTCGATATCTTGGTTTTCGTGGGGTTTCAAGCTGAGATATGCATTTTCTGCGATAATCTTGTTGAGACTTCTGTCCGAAGTATGCAGAATCATCGATATCGCTCGTTTCGAGCTATTCAATGCGAGAAACACGTTATCTGGAGTTTTCACCACTCCACAGTGCGTTGGATATGCAGTACCAGCGACATCTTGGTTTTCGTGGGGTTTCAAGCTGAGATATGCATTTTCTGCGATAATCTTGGTGAGACTTCTGTCCGAAGTATGCTGAAACATCGTGATCGCTCTTTTCGAGCTAGTTAATGCGAGAAAAACCTTATCCGGTATTTTCACCACTCCACAGTGCGTTTGATATGCAGAACCAGCGATATCTTGGCTTTCGTGGGGTTTCAAGCTGAGATATGCATTTTTTACGATAATCTTGATGAGACTTCTGTCCGAAGTATGAAGAATCATCGAGATCGCTCTAGTCGAGCTATTTAATGCGAGAAACACGTCTTCTGGGGTTTTCACCACTCCACAGTGCGTTTG
Source organism: Anthophora plumipes (assembly GCA_951804975.1). Classification (NCBI taxonomy): domain Eukaryota; kingdom Metazoa; phylum Arthropoda; class Insecta; order Hymenoptera; family Apidae; genus Anthophora; species Anthophora plumipes. The sequence goes on along the minus strand of CATORF010000331.1, from coordinate 15,906 downwards.
ATATGCAGAACAGTAGATATCTTGGTTTTCGTGGGGTTTCAAGCTGAGATATGCATTTTCTGCGATAATCTTGTTGAGACTTCTGTCCGAAGTATGCAGAATCATAGATATCGCTCGTTTCGAGCTATTCAATGCGAGAAACACGTTATCTGGAGTTTTCACCACTCCGCAGTGCGTTGGATATGCAGTACCAGCGACATCTTGGTTTTCGTGGGGTTTCAAGCTGAGATATGCATTTTCTACGATAATCTTGGTGAAACAGCTGTCCGCAGTATGCAGAAACATCGAGAGCGCTCTTTTCGAGCTATTTAATGCGAGAAACTCGTTTTCTGCGGTTTTCACCACTCCACAGTGCGTTTGATATGCAGAAGAGGAGATATCTTGGTTTTCGTGGAGTTTCTAGCAGAGATATGCATTTTCTGCGATAATCTTGGTGAGACTTCTGTCCGAAGTATGCGGAATCATCGAGATCGCTCTTTTCGAGCTAGTTAGTGCGAGAAACACGTTATCTGGTGTGTTCACCACTACATAGTGCGTTTGATATGCAGAACAGTCGATATCTTGGTTTTCGTGGGGTTTCAAGCTGAGATATGCATTTTCTGCGATAATCTTGTTGAGACTTCTGTCCGAAGTATGCAGAATCATCGATATCGCTCGTTTCGAGCTATTCAATGCGAGAAACACGTTATCTGGTGTTTTCAGCACTCCACAGTGCGTTTGATATGCAGAACCAGCGACATCTTGGTTTTCGTGGGGTTTCAAGCTGAGATATGCATTTTCTACGATAATCTTGGTGAAACAGCTGTCCGCAGTATGCAGAAACATCGGGAGCGCTCTTTTCGAGCTATTTAATGCGAGAAACTCGTTTTCTGGGGTTTTCACCACTCCACAGTGCGTTTGATATGCAGAAGAGGAGATATCTTGGTTTTCGTGGGGTTTCTAGCAGAGATATGCATTTTCTGCGATAATCTTGGTGAGACTTCTGTCCGAAGTATGCGGAATCATCGAGATCGCTCTTTTCGAGCTAGTTAGTGCGAGAAACACGTTATCTGGTGTTTTCACCACTACATAGTGCGTTTGATATGCAGAACAGTCGATATCTTGGTTTTCGTGGGGTTTCAAGCTGAGATATGCATTTTCTGCGATAATCTTGTTGAGACTTCTGTCCGAAGTATGCAGAATCATCGATATCGCTCGTTTCGAGCTATTCAATGCGAGAAACACGTTATCTGGAGTTTTCACCACTCCACAGTGCGTTGGATATGCAGTACCAGCGACATCTTGGTTTTCGTGGGGTTTCAAGCTGAGATATGCATTTTCTGCGATAATCTTGGTGAGACTTCTGTCCGAAGTATGCTGAAACATCGTGATCGCTCTTTTCGAGCTAGTTAATGCGAGAAAAACCTTATCCGGTATTTTCACCACTCCACAGTGCGTTTGATATGCAGAACCAGCGATATCTTGGCTTTCGTGGGGTTTCAAGCTGAGATATGCATTTTTTACGATAATCTTGATGAGACTTCTGTCCGAAGTATGAAGAATCATCGAGATCGCTCTAGTCGAGCTATTTAATGCGAGAAACACGTCTTCTGGGGTTTTCACCACTCCACAGTGCGTTTGATATGCAGAACAGTAGATATCTTGGTTTTCGTGGGGTTTCAAGCTGAGATATGCATTTTCTGCGATAATCTTGTTGAGACTTCTGTCCGAAGTATGCAGAATCATAGATATCGCTCGTTTCGAGCTATTCAATGCGAGAAACACGTTATCTGGAGTTTTCACCACTCCGCAGTGCGTTGGATATGCAGTACCAGCGACATCTTGGTTTTCGTGGGGTTTCAAGCTGAGATATGCATTTTCTACGATAATCTTGGTGAAACAGCTGTCCGCAGTATGCAGAAACATCGAGAGCGCTCTTTTCGAGCTATTTAATGCGAGAAACTCGTTTTCTGCGGTTTTCACCACTCCACAGTGCGTTTGATATGCAGAAGAGGAGATATCTTGGTTTTCGTGGAGTTTCTAGCAGAGATATGCATTTTCTGCGATAATCTTGGTGAGACTTCTGTCCGAAGTATGCGGAATCATCGAGATCGCTCTTTTCGAGCTAGTTAGTGCGAGAAACACGTTATCTGGTGTGTTCACCACTACATAGTGCGTTTGATATGCAGAACAGTCGATATCTTGGTTTTCGTGGGGTTTCAAGCTGAGATATGCATTTTCTGCGATAATCTTGTTGAGACTTCTGTCCGAAGTATGCAGAATCATCGATATCGCTCGTTTCGAGCTATTCAATGCGAGAAACACGTTATCTGGTGTTTTCAGCACTCCACAGTGCGTTTGATATGCAGAACCAGCGATATCTTGGTTTTCGTGGGGATTCAAGCTGAGATATGCAATTTCTGCGATAATCTTGGTGAGACTTCTGTCCGAAGTATGCTGAATCATCGAGATCGCTCTTTTCGAGCTAGCTAGTGCGAGAAACACGTTATCTGGTGTTTTCACCACTCCACAGTGCGTTTGATATGCAGAACCGGCGATACCTTGGTTTTCGTGGGGTTTCAAGCTGAGATATGCATTTCCTGCGATAATCTTGGTGAGACTTCTTTCCGAAGTATGCTGAATCATCTAGAACGCTCTTTTCGAGCTATTTAATGCGAGAAACACGTTATCTGGTGTTTTCACCACTCCGCAGTGCGTTTGACATGCAGAACCAGCGATATCTTGGTTTTCGTGGGGTTTCCAGCTGAGATATGCATTTTCTGCGATAATATTGGTGAGACTTCAGTCAGAAGTATGCAGAACCATCTAGATCGCTCTTTTCGAGCTACTTAATGCACGAAACACGTTTTCTGGTGTTTTCACCACTCCACAGTACGTTTGACATGCAGATCCGGAGATATCTTGGTTTTCGTGGGGTTTCAAGCTGGGGTATGCATTTCCTGCGATAATCTTGGTGAGACTTCTGTCCGAAGTATGCTGAATCATCTAGAACGCTCTTTTCGAGCTATTTAATGCGAGAAACACGTTATCTGGTGTTATCACCACTCCACAGTGCGTTTGACATGCAGAACCAGCGATATCTTGGTTTTCGTGGGGTTTCAAGCTGAGATATGCATTTTCTGCGATAATATTGGTGAGACTTCAGTCAGAAGTATGCAGAATCATCTAGATCGCTCTTTTCGAGCTACTTAATGCACGAAACACGTTTTCTGGTGTTTTCAGCACTCCACAGTACGTTTGACATGCAGAACCGGAGATATCTTGGTTTCGGTCGGGTTTCAAGCTGAGATATGCATTTTCTACGATAATCCTGGTGAGACTTCTGTCAGAATTATCCAGAATCTTCGAGAACGCTCTTTTCGAGCTACTTAATGCGCGAAACACGTTTTCTGGTGTTTTCACCACTTCACGGTACGTTTGATGTGCAGAACCGGAGATATATCGGTTTTCGTCGGGTTTCAAGCTGAGATATGCATTTTCTACGATAATCCTGGTGAGACTTCTGTCAGAATTATGCAGAATCTTCGAGAACGCTCTTTTCGAGCTACTTAATGCGCGAAACACGTTTTCTGGTGTTTTCACCACTCCACGGTACGTTTGATGTGCAGAACCGGAGATATATCGGTTTTCGTCGGGTTTCAAGCTGAGATATGCATTTTCTGTGATAATCTTGTTGAGACTTCTGTCCGAAGTATGCTGTATCATCGAGATCGCTCCTTTCGAGCTAGTTAGTGCGAGAAACACCTTATCTGGTGTTTTCACCACTCCACAGTGCGTTTGATATGCAGAACAGTAGATATCTTGGTTTTCGTGGGGTTTCAAGCTGAGATATGCATTTTCTGCGATAATCTTGTTGAGACTTCTGTCCGAAGTATGCAGAATCATCGATATCGCTCGTTTGGAGCTATTCAATGCGAGAAACACGTTATCTGGTGTTTTCACCACTCCACAGTGCGTTTGATATGCAGAACAGTAGATATCTTGGTTTTCGTGGGGTTTCAAGCTGAGATATGCATTTTCTGTGATAATCTTGTGGAGACTTCTGTCCGAAGTATGCAAAATCATCGAGATCGCTCGTTTCGAGCTACTGAAAGCGAGAAACACGTTATCTGGTGTTTTCACCACTCCACAGTGCGTTTGATATGCAGAACTGGCGATATCTTGGTTTTTGTTGGGTTTCAAGCTGAGATATGCATTTCCTGCGATAATCTTGGTGAGACTTCAGTCAGAAGTATGCAGAATCATCTAGATCGCTCTTTTCGAGCTACTTAATGCACGAAACACGTTTTCTGGTGTTTTCACCACTCCACAGTACGTTTGACATGCAGAACCGGGGATATCTTGGTTTCGGTCGGGTTTCAAGCTGAGATATGCATTTTCTACGATAATCTTGGTGAAACAGCTGTCCGCAGTATGCAGAAACATCGAGAGCGCTCTTTTCGAGCTATTTAATGCGTGAAACTCGTTTTCTGGGGTTTTCACCTCTCCACAGTTCGTTGGATATGCAGAACCGGAGATATCTTGGTTTTCGTAGGGTTTCAAGATGAGAAATGCATTTCCTGCGATAATCTTGGTGAGACTTCTGTCCGAAGTATGCAGAATCATCGAGATCGCTCTATTCGAGCTATTTAATGCGAGAAACACGTTCTCTGGTTGTTTTCACCACTCCACAGTGCGTTTGATATGCAGAACCGACAACATCTTGATTTTCGTGAGGTTTCGAGCTGAGATATGCATTTTCTGCGATAATATTGGTGAGACTTCAGTCAGAAGTGTGCAGAATCATCTAGATCGCTCTTTTCGAGCTACTTAATGCACGAAACACGTTTTCTAGTGTTTTCACCACTCCACAGTACGTTTGACATGCAGAACCGGAGATATCTTGGTTTCGGTCGGGTTTCAAGCTGAGATATGCATTTTCTACGATAATCCTGGTGAGACTTCTGTCAGAAGTATGCAGAATCTTCGAGAACGCTCTTTTCGAGCTACTTAATGCGCGAAACACTTTTTCAGCTGTTTTCACCACTCCACGGTACGTTTGATGTGCAGAACCGGAGATAACTCGGTTTTCATCGGGATTCAAGCTGACATATGCATTTTCTTCGATAATCTTGGTGAGACTTCTGTCCAAAGTATGCAGAAACATCCAGAGCGCTCTTTTTGAGCTATTTAATGCGAGAAGCACGTTTTCTGAAGTTTTCACCACTCCACAGTTCGTTGGATATGCAGAACAGTAGATATCTTGGTTTTCGTGGGGTTTCAAGCTGAGATATGCATTTTCTACGATAATCCTGGTGAGACTTCTGGTACAGAAGTATGCAGAATCTTCGAGAACGCTCTTTTCGAGCTACTTAATGTGCGAAACACGTTTTCTGGTGTTTTCACCACTCCACAGTTCGTTGGATATGCAGAACAGGAGATATCTTGGTTTTCGTGGGGTTTCAAGCTCAGATATGCATTTTCTGCGATAATCTTGGTGAGACTTCTGTCCGAAGTATGCTGAATCATCAAGATCGTCCTTTTCGAGCTAGTTAGTGCGAGAAACACGTTATCTGGTGTTTTCACCACTCCACAGTGCGTTTGATATGCAGAACAGTAGATCTCTTGGTTTTCGTGGGGTTTCAAGCTGAGATATGCATTTTCTGCGATAATCTTGTTGAGACTTCTGTCCGAAGTATGCAGAATCATCGATATCGCTCGTTTCGAGCTATTCAATGCGAGAAACAAGTTATCTGGAGTTTTCACCACTCCACAGTGCGTTGGATATGCAGTACCAGCGACATCTTGGTTTTCGTGGGGTTTCAAGCTGAGATATGCATTTTCTACGATAATCTTGGTGAAACAGCTGTCCGCAGTATGCAGAAACATCGGGAGCGCTCTTTTCGAGCTATTTAATGCGAGAAACTCGTTTTCTGGGGTTTTCACCACTCCACAGTGCTTTTGATATGCAGAAGAGGAGATATCTTGGTTTTCGTGGGGTTTCTAGCAGAGATATGCATTTTCTGCGATAATCTTGGTGAGACTTCTGTCCGAAGTATGCGGAATCATCGAGATCGCTCTTTTCGAGCTAGTTAGTGCGAGAAACACGTTATCTGGTGTTTTCACCACTACATAGTGCGTTTGATATGCAGAACAGTCGATATCTTGGTTTTCGTGGGGTTTCAAGCTGAGATATGCATTTTCTGCGATAATCTTGTTGAGACTTCTGTCCGAAGTATGCAGAATCATCGATATCGCTCGTTTCGAGCTATTCAATGCGAGAAACACGTTATCCGGTGTTTTCACTACTCCACAGTGCGTTGGATATGCAGTACCGGCGATATTTTGGTTTTCGTCGGGTTTCAAGCTGAGATATGCATTTTCTACGATAATCTTGGTGAAACATCTGTCCGAAGTATGCAGAAACGTCGGGAGCGCTCTTTTCGAGCTATTTAATGCGAGAAACACGTTCTCTGGTTGTTTTCACCACTCCACAGTGCGTTTGATATGCAGAACAGGCGATATCTTGGTTTCGGTCGGGTTTCAAGCTGAGATATGCATTTTCTACGATAATCTTGGTGAAACAGCTGTCCGCAGTATGCAGAAACATCGAGAGCGCTCTTTTCGAGCTATTTAATGCGAGAAACTCGTTTTCTGGGGTTTTCACCTCTCCACAGTTCGTTGGATATGCAGAACCGGAGATATCTTGGTTTTCGTGGGGTTTCAAGATGAGAAATGCATTTCCTGCGATAATCTTGGTGAGACTTCTGTCCGAAGTATGCAGAATCATCGAGATCGCTCTATTCGAGCTATTTAATGCGAGAAACACGTTCTCTGGTTGTTTTCACCACTCCACAGTGCGTTTGATATGCAGAACCGACAACATCTTGATTTTCGTGAGGTTTCGAGCTGAGATATGCATTTTCTGCGATAATATTGGTGAGACTTCAGTCAGAAGTGTGCAGAATCATCTAGATCGCTCTTTTCGAGCTACTTAATGCGAGAAACTCGTTTTCTGGGGTTTTCACCACTCCACAGTGCGTTTGATATGCAGAAGAGGAGATATCTTGGTTTTCGTGGGGTTTCTAGCAGAGATATGCATTTTCTGCGATAGTCTTGGTGAGACTTCTGTCCGAAGTATGCGGAATCATCGAGATCGCTCTTTTCGAGCAAGTTAGTGCGAGAAACACGTTATCTGGTGTTTTCACCACTACATAGTGCGTTTGATATGCAGAACAGTCGATATCTTGGTTTTCGTGGGGTTTCAAGCTGAGATATGCATTTTCTGCGATAATCTTGTTGAGACTTCTGTCCGAAGTACGCAGAATCATCGATATCGCTCGTTTCGAGCTATTCAATGCGAGAAACACGTTATCTGGAGTTTTCACCACTCCACAGTGCGTTGGATATGCAGTACCAGCGACATCTTGGTTTTCGTGGGGTTTCAAGCTGAGATATGCATTTTCTGCGATAATCTTGGTGAGACTTCTGTCCGAAGTATGCTGAAACATCGTGATCGCTCTTTTCGAGCTATTTAATGCGAGAAACACGTTATCTGGTGTTTTCGCCACTCCACAGTGCGTTTGACATGCAGAACCAGCGATATCTTGGTTTTCGTGGGGTTTCAAGCTGAGATATGCATTTTCTGCGATAATATTGGTGACACTTCAGTCAGAAGTATGCAGAATCATCTAGATCGCTCTTTTCGAGCTACTTAATGCACGAAACACGTTTTCTGGTGTTTTCACCACTCCACAGTACGTTTGACATGCAGAACCGGAGATATCTTGGTTTTCGTGGGGTTTCAAGCTGAGATATGCATTTTCTGTGATAATCTTGTTGAGACTTCTGTCCGAAGTATGCTGTATCATCGAGATCGCTCTTTTCGAGCTAGTTAGTGCGAGAAACACCTTATCTGGTGTTTTCACCACTCCACAGTGCGTTTGATATGCAGAACAGTAGATATCTTGGTTTTCGTGGGGTTTCAAGCTGAGATATGCATTTTCTGCGATAATCTTGTTGAGACTTCTGTCCGAAGTATGCAGAATCATCGATATCGCTCGTTTCGAGCTATTCAATGCGAGAAACACGTTATCTGGTGTTTTCACCTCTCCACAGTGCGTTTGATATGCAGAACAGTAGATATCTTGGTTTTCGTGGGGTTTCAAGCTGAGATATGCATTTTCTGTGATAGTCTTGTTGAGACTTCTGTCCGAAGTATGCAAAATCATCGAGATCGCTCGTTTCGAGCTACTTAAAGCGAGAAACACGTTATCTGGTGTTTTCACCACTCCACAGTGCGTTTGATATGCAGAACTGGCGATATCTTGGTTTTTGTTGGGTTTCAAGCTGAGATATGCATTTCCTGCGATAATCTTGGTGAGACTTCAGTCAGAAGTATGCAGAATCATCTAGATCGCTCTTTTCGAGCTACTTAATGCACGAAACACGTTTTCTGGTGTTTTCACCACTCCACAGTACGTTTGACATGCAGAATCGGGGATATCTTGGTTTCGGTCGGGTTTCTAGCTGAGATATGCATTTTCGACGATAATCTTGGTGAGACTTCTGTCAGAAGTATGCAGGATCTTCGAGAACGCTCTTTTCGAGCTAGTTAATGCGAGAAAAACCTTATCCGGTGTTTTCACTACTCCACAGTGCGTTGGATATGCAGTACCGGCGATATTTTGGTTTTCGTCGGGTTTCAAGCTGAGATATGCATTTTCTACGATAATCTTGGTGAAACATCTGTCCGAAGTATGCAGAAACATCGGGAGCGCTCTTTTCGAGCTATTTAATGCGAGAAACACGTTCTCTGGTTGTTTTCACCACTCCACAGTGCGTTTGATATGCAGAACAGGCGATATCTTGATTTTCGTGGTGTTTTCAGCTGAGATATGCATTTTCTGCGATAATCTTGTTGAGACTTCTGTCCGAAGTATGCAGAATCATCGATATCGCTCGTTTCGAGCTATTCAATGCGAGAAACAAGTTATCTGGAGTTTTCACCACTCCACAGTGCGTTGGATATGCAGTACCAGCGACATCTTGGTTTTCGTGGGGTTTCAAGCTGAGATATGCATTTTCTACGATAATCTTGGTGAAACAGCTGTCCGCAGTATGCAGAAACATCGGGAGCGCTCTTTTCGAGCTATTTAATGCGAGAAACTCGTTTTCTGGGGTTTTCACCACTCCACAGTGCTTTTGATATGCAGAAGAGGAGATATCTTGGTTTTCGTGGGGTTTCTAGCAGAGATATGCATTTTCTGCGATAATCTTGGTGAGACTTCTGTCCGAAGTATGCGGAATCATCGAGATCGCTCTTTTCGAGCTAGTTAGTGCGAGAAACACGTTATCTGGTGTTTTCACCACTACATAGTGCGTTTGATATGCAGAACAGTCGATATCTTGGTTTTCGTGGGGTTTCAAGCTGAGATATGCATTTTCTGCGATAATCTTGTTGAGACTTCTGTCCGAAGTATGCAGAATCATCGATATCGCTCGTTTCGAGCTATTCAATGCGAGAAACACGTTATCCGGTGTTTTCACTACTCCACAGTGCGTTGGATATGCAGTACCGGCGATATTTTGGTTTTCGTCGGGTTTCAAGCTGAGATATGCATTTTCTACGATAATCTTGGTGAAACATCTGTCCGAAGTATGCAGAAACGTCGGGAGCGCTCTTTTCGAGCTATTTAATGCGAGAAACACGTTCTCTGGTTGTTTTCACCACTCCACAGTGCGTTTGATATGCAGAACAGGCGATATCTTGGTTTCGGTCGGGTTTCAAGCTGAGATATGCATTTTCTACGATAATCTTGGTGAAACAGCTGTCCGCAGTATGCAGAAACATCGAGAGCGCTCTTTTCGAGCTATTTAATGCGAGAAACTCGTTTTCTGGGGTTTTCACCTCTCCACAGTTCGTTGGATATGCAGAACCGGAGATATCTTGGTTTTCGTGGGGTTTCAAGATGAGAAATGCATTTCCTGCGATAATCTTGGTGAGACTTCTGTCCGAAGTATGCAGAATCATCGAGATCGCTCTATTCGAGCTATTTAATGCGAGAAACACGTTCTCTGGTTGTTTTCACCACTCCACAGTGCGTTTGATATGCAGAACCGACAACATCTTGATTTTCGTGAGGTTTCGAGCTGAGATATGCATTTTCTGCGATAATATTGGTGAGACTTCAGTCAGAAGTGTGCAGAATCATCTAGATCGCTCTTTTCGAGCTACTTAATGCGAGAAACTCGTTTTCTGGGGTTTTCACCACTCCACAGTGCGTTTGATATGCAGAAGAGGAGATATCTTGGTTTTCGTGGGGTTTCTAGCAGAGATATGCATTTTCTGCGATAGTCTTGGTGAGACTTCTGTCCGAAGTATGCGGAATCATCGAGATCGCTCTTTTCGAGCAAGTTAGTGCGAGAAACACGTTATCTGGTGTTTTCACCACTACATAGTGCGTTTGATATGCAGAACAGTCGATATCTTGGTTTTCGTGGGGTTTCAAGCTGAGATATGCATTTTCTGCGATAATCTTGTTGAGACTTCTGTCCGAAGTACGCAGAATCATCGATATCGCTCGTTTCGAGCTATTCAATGCGAGAAACACGTTATCTGGAGTTTTCACCACTCCACAGTGCGTTGGATATGCAGTACCAGCGACATCTTGGTTTTCGTGGGGTTTCAAGCTGAGATATGCATTTTCTGCGATAATCTTGGTGAGACTTCTGTCCGAAGTATGCTGAAACATCGTGATCGCTCTTTTCGAGCTATTTAATGCGAGAAACACGTTATCTGGTGTTTTCGCCACTCCACAGTGCGTTTGACATGCAGAACCAGCGATATCTTGGTTTTCGTGGGGTTTCAAGCTGAGATATGCATTTTCTGCGATAATATTGGTGACACTTCAGTCAGAAGTATGCAGAATCATCTAGATCGCTCTTTTCGAGCTACTTAATGCACGAAACACGTTTTCTGGTGTTTTCACCACTCCACAGTACGTTTGACATGCAGAACCGGAGATATCTTGGTTTTCGTGGGGTTTCAAGCTGAGATATGCATTTTCTGTGATAATCTTGTTGAGACTTCTGTCCGAAGTATGCTGTATCATCGAGATCGCTCTTTTCGAGCTAGTTAGTGCGAGAAACACCTTATCTGGTGTTTTCACCACTCCACAGTGCGTTTGATATGCAGAACAGTAGATATCTTGGTTTTCGTGGGGTTTCAAGCTGAGATATGCATTTTCTGCGATAATCTTGTTGAGACTTCTGTCCGAAGTATGCAGAATCATCGATATCGCTCGTTTCGAGCTATTCAATGCGAGAAACACGTTATCTGGTGTTTTCACCTCTCCACAGTGCGTTTGATATGCAGAACAGTAGATATCTTGGTTTTCGTGGGGTTTCAAGCTGAGATATGCATTTTCTGTGATAATCTTGTTGAGACTTCTGTCCGAAGTATGCAAAATCATCGAGATCGCTCGTTTCGAGCTACTTAAAGCGAGAAACACGTTATCTGGTGTTTTCACCACTCCACAGTGCGTTTGATATGCAGAACTGGCGATATCTTGGTTTTTGTTGGGTTTCAAGCTGAGATATGCATTTCCTGCGATAATCTTGGTGAGACTTCAGTCAGAAGTATGCAGAATCATCTAGATCGCTCTTTTCGAGCTACTTAATGCACGAAACACGTTTTCTGGTGTTTTCACCACTCCACAGTACGTTTGACATGCAGAATCGGGGATATCTTGGTTTCGGTCGGGTTTCAAGCTGAGATATGCATTTTCTACGATAATCCTGGTGAGACTTCTGTCAGAAGTATGCAGAATCTTCGAGAACGCTCTTTTCAAGCTACTTAATGCGCGAAACACGTTTTCTGGTGTTTTCACCACTCCACGGTACGTTTGATGTGCAGAACCAGAGATAACTCGGTTTTCGTCGGGTTTCAAGCTGAGATATGCATTTTCGACGATAATCTTGGTGAGACTTCTGTCAGAAGTATGCAGGATCTTCGAGAACGCTCTTTTCGAGCTAGTTAATGCGAGAAAAACCTTATCCGGTGTTTTCACTACTCCACAGTGCGTTGGATATGCAGTACCGGCGATATTTTGGTTTTCGTCGGGTTTCAAGCTGAGATATGCATTTTCTACGATAATCTTGGTGAAACATCTGTCCGAAGTATGCAGAAACATCGGGAGCGCTCTTTTCGAGCTATTTAATGCGAGAAACACGTTCTCTGGTTGTTTTCACCACTCCACAGTGCGTTTGATATGCAGAACAGGCGATATCTTGATTTTCGTGGTGTTTTCAGCTGAGATATGCATTTTCTGCGATAATCTTGGTGGGTCTTTTGTCAGAAGTATGCAGAATCAACTAGATCGCTCTTTTCGAGCTACTTAATGCACGAAACACGTTTTCTGGTGTTTTCACCACTCCACAGTACGTTTGACATGCAGAACCGGAGATATCTTGGTTTCGGTCGGGTTTCAAGCTGAGATATGCATTTTCTACGATAATCTTGGTGAAACAGCTGTCCGCAGTATGCAGAAACATCGAGAGCGCTCTTTTCGAGCTATTTAATGCGAGAAACTCGTTTTCTGGGTTTTTCACCTCTCCACAGTTCGTTGGATATGCAGAACCGGAGATATCTTGGTTTTCGTGGGGTTTCAAGATGAGAAATGCATTTCCTGCGATAATCTTGGTGAGACTTCTGTCCGAAGTATGCAGAATCATCGAGATCGCTCTATTCGAGCTATTTAATGCGAGAAACACGTTCTCTGGTTGTTTTCACCACTCCACAGTGCGTTTCATATGCAGAACCGACAACATCTTGATTTTCGTGAGGTTTCGAGCTGAGATATGCATTTTCTGCGATAATATTGGTGAGACTTCAGTCAGAAGTGTGCAGAATCATCTAGATCGCTCTTTTCGAGCTACATAATGCACGAAACACGTTTTCTAGTGTTTTCACCACTCCACAGTACGTTTGACATGCAGAACCGGAGATATCTTGGTTTCGGTCGGGTTTCAAGCTGAGATATGCATTTTCTACGATAATCCTGGTGAGACTTCTGTCAGAAGTATGCAGAATCTTCGAGAACGCTCTTTTCGAGCTACTTAATGCGCGAAACACTTTTTCAGCTGTTTTCACCACTCCACGGTACGTTTGATGTGCAGAACCGGAGATAACTCGGTTTTCATCGGGATTCAAGCTGACATATGCATTTTCTACGATAATCTTGGTGAGACTTCTGTCCAAAGTATGCAGAAACATCCAGAGCGCTCTTTTCGAGGTATTAAATGCGAGAAACACGTTTTCTGAAGTTTTCACCACTCCACAGTTCGTTGGATATGCAGAACAGTAGATATCTTGGTTTTCGTGGGGTTTCAAGCTGAGATATGCATTTTCTACGATAATCCTGGTGAGACTTCTGTCAGAAGTATGCAGAATCTTCGAGAACGCTCTTTTCGAGCTACTTAATGTGCGAAACACGTTTTCTGGTGTTTTCACCACTCCACAGTTCGTTGGATATGCAGAACAGGAGATATCTTGGTTTTCGTGGGGTTTCAAGCTCAGATATGCATTTTCTGCGATAATCTTGGTGAGACTTCTGTCCGAAGTATGCTGAATCATCAAGATCGTCCTTTTCGAGCTAGTTAGTGCGAGAAACAAGTTATCTGGTGTTTTCACCACTCCACAGTGCGTTTGATATGCAGAACAGTAGATATTTTGGTTTTCGTGGGGTTTCAAGCTGAGATATGCATTTTCTGCGATAATATTGTTGAGACTTCTGTCCGAAGTATGCAGAATCATCGATATCGCTCGTTTCGAGCTATTCAATGCGAGAAACAATTTATCTGGAGTTTTCACCACTCCACAGTGCGTTGGATATGCAGTACCAGCGACATCTTGGTTTTCGTGGGGTTTCAAGCTGAGATATGCATTTTCTACGATAATCTTGGTGAAACAGCTGTCCGCAGTATGCAGAAACATCGGGAGCGCTCTTTTCGAGCTACTTAATGCGCGAAACACTTTTTCAGCTGTTTTCACCACTCCACGGTACGTTTGATGTGCAGAACCGGAGATACTTTGGTTTTCGTCGGGTTTCAAGCTGAGATATGCATTTTCTACGATAAGCTTGGTGAGACATCTGTCCGAAGTATGCAGAAACGTCGAGAGCGCTCTTTTCGAGCTATTTAATGCGAGAAACACGTTTTCTGGGGTTTTCACCACTCCACAGTTCGTTGGATATGCAGAACAGTAGATATCTTGGTTTTCGTGGGGTTTCAAGCAGAGATATGCATTTTCTACGATAATCTTGGTGAAACATCTGTCCGACGTATGCAGAAACATCGAGAGCGCTCTTTTCGAGCTATTTAATGCGAGGAACACGTTATCTGGTGTTTTCACCACTCCACAGTGCGTTTGATATGCAGAACAGTAGATATCTTGGTTTTCGTGGGGTTTCAAGCTGAGATATGCATTTTCTGCGATAATCTTGTTGAGACTTCTGTCCGAAGTATGCAGAATCATCGAAATCGCTCGTTTGGAGCTATTTAATGCGAGAAACACGTTATCTGGTGTTTTCACCACTCCACAGTGCGTTTGATATGCAGAACCGGCGATATCTTGGTTTTCGTGGGGTTTCAAGCTGAGATACGCATTTTCTGCGATAATCTTGGTGGGACTTCTGTCCGAAGTATGCTGAATCATCGAGATCGCTCTTGTCGAGCTAGTTAGTGCGAGAAACACGTTATCTGGTGTTTTCACCACTCCACAGTGCGTTTGATATGCAGAACCGGCGACATCTAGGTTTCCGTTGGGTTTCAAACTGAGATATGCATTTTCAGTGATAATCTTGGTGTTTGATCTATGAGAAGTATGCAGAATCATCTAGATCGCTCGTTTCGAGCTATTTAATGCGAAAAAACAAGTTTTCTGGTGTTTTCAACATTCCACAGTGCGTTTGATATGCAGAACCGGCGATATCTTGATTTTCGTGGTGTTTCCAGCTGAGATATGCATTTTCTGCGATAAGCTTGGTGAGACCTCTGTCAGAAGTATGCAGAATCTTGGAGAACGCTCTTTTCGAGCTACTTAATGCGAGAAACACGTTTTCTGGTGTTTTCAGCACTTCACAGTGCGTTTGATATGCGGAAACTGGGATATCTTCGTTTTCGTGGGGTTTCCAGCTGAGACATGCATTTTCTGCGATAATCTTGGATATTCTTCTGTGAGAAGTATGCAGAATCATCGGGATCGCTCTTTTCGAGCTATTTAATGCGAAAAAACAAGTTTTCTGGTGTTTTCACCACTCCATAGTGCGTTCGATATGCAGAACCGGCGACATCGTGATTTTCGTGAGGTTTCCAGCTGAGATATGCATTTTCTGCGATAATATTGGTGAGACTTCAGTCAGAAGTATGCAGAATCGTCTAGATCGCGCGTTTCGAGCTATTTAATGCGAGAAACACGTTTTCTGGTGTATTCACCACTCCACAGTACGTTAGACATGCAGAACCGGCGATATCTTCGTTTCGGTCGGGTTTCAAGCTGAGATATGCATTTTCTACGATAATATTTGTGAGACCTCTGTCAGAAGTATGGAGAATCTTCGAGAACGCTCTTTTAGAGCTACTTAATGCGAGAAATACGTTTTCTCGTGTTTTCACCACTCCACAGTACGTTTGATGTGCAGAACCGGAGATATCTTGGTTTTCGTGAGGTTTCAAGCTGAGATATGCATTTTCTGCGATAATCTTGGTGTTTCATCTATGAGAAGTATGCAGAATTATCCAGAACCCTCTTTTCGAGCTAGTTAATGCGAGTAACAAGTATTCTGGTGTTTTCAGCACTCCACAGTGCGTTTGATATGCAGAACCAGCGATATCTTGGCATTCGTGGGGATTCAAGCTGAGATATGC
>CATORF010000330.1:47500-58430 GCA_951804975.1 Anthophora plumipes | reverse complement strand
AGCTGTCTCCTCGATCCGACCCGTAGATCGGGCGCAACAACGATCCGAACGGGCGAAGTTACACGCGTCGCACGTACGGCCAGGCTACGGCGCGCAGGGACTTAGAAAAATTCGCCTCGGCCGCTCGGAGAAACTCCGAAAGCGGTCGGTTTCTTGAGTTTTTCTCGAAAACCGTCAGGTCGACCATACACTTTTTTTGCACGTACGTGTCCGTCTCGGCGTCCCACACAATGATCTAACGTTCCCGTCCGTCCGAAAATTTTTTTGAAAATTTTCCACCTGGACCGAACGAAAAATTTTCGATTTTGCAAAATGTTTCACGCTCATCACGTAGCCAGTAGCAATGCGAAGCGAACCATATAGCTGTCTCCTCGATCCGACCCGTAGATCGGGCGCAACAACGATCCGAACGGGCGAAGTTACACGCGTCGCACGTACGGCCAGGCTACGGCGCGCAGGGACTTAGAAAAATTCGCCTCGGCCGCTCGGAGAAACTCCGAAAGCGGTCGGTTTCTTGAGTTTTTCTCGAAAACCGTCAGGTCGACCATACACTTTTTTTGCACGTACGTGTCCGTCTCGGCGTCCCACACAATGATCTAACGTTCCCGTCCGTCCGAAAATTTTTTTGAAAATTTTCCACCTGGACCGAACGAAAAATTTTCGATTTTGCAAAATGTTTCACGCTCATCACGTAGCCAGTAGCAATGCGAAGCGAACCATATAGCTGTCTCCTCGATCCGACCCGTAGATCGGGCGCAACAACGATCCGAACGGGCGAAGTTACACGCGTCGCACGTACGGCCAGGCTACGGCGCGCAGGGACTTAGAAAAATTCGCCTCGGCCGCTCGGAGAAACTCCGAAAGCGGTCGGTTTCTTGAGTTTTTCTCGAAAACCGTCAGGTCGACCATACACTTTTTTTGCACGTACGTGTCCGTCTCGGCGTCCCACACAATGATCTAACGTTCCCGTCCGTCCGAAAATTTTTTTGAAAATTTTCCACCTGGACCGAACGAAAAATTTTCGATTTTGCAAAATGTTTCACGCTCATCACGTAGCCAGTAGCAATGCGAAGCGAACCATATAGCTGTCTCCTCGATCCGACCCGTAGATCGGGCGCAACAACGATCCGAACGGGCGAAGTTACACGCGTCGCACGTACGGCCAGGCTACGGCGCGCAGGGACTTAGAAAAATTCGCCTCGGCCGCTCGGAGAAACTCCGAAAGCGGTCGGTTTCTTGAGTTTTTCTCGAAAACCGTCAGGTCGACCATACACTTTTTTTGCACGTACGTGTCCGTCTCGGCGTCCCACACAATGATCTAACGTTCCCGTCCGTCCGAAAATTTTTTTGAAAATTTTCCACCTGGACCGAACGAAAAATTTTCGATTTTGCAAAATGTTTCACGCTCATCACGTAGCCAGTAGCAATGCGAAGCGAACCATATAGCTGTCTCCTCGATCCGACCCGTAGATCGGGCGCAACAACGATCCGAACGGGCGAAGTTACACGCGTCGCACGTACGGCCAGGCTACGGCGCGCAGGGACTTAGAAAAATTCGCCTCGGCCGCTCGGAGAAACTCCGAAAGCGGTCGGTTTCTTGAGTTTTTCTCGAAAACCGTCAGGTCGACCATACACTTTTTTTGCACGTACGTGTCCGTCTCGGCGTCCCACACAATGATCTAACGTTCCCGTCCGTCCGAAAATTTTTTTGAAAATTTTCCACCTGGACCGAACGAAAAATTTTCGATTTTGCAAAATGTTTCACGCTCATCACGTAGCCAGTAGCAATGCGAAGCGAACCATATAGCTGTCTCCTCGATCCGACCCGTAGATCGGGCGCAACAACGATCCGAACGGGCGAAGTTACACGCGTCGCACGTACGGCCAGGCTACGGCGCGCAGGGACTTAGAAAAATTCGCCTCGGCCGCTCGGAGAAACTCCGAAAGCGGTCGGTTTCTTGAGTTTTTCTCGAAAACCGTCAGGTCGACCATACACTTTTTTTGCACGTACGTGTCCGTCTCGGCGTCCCACACAATGATCTAACGTTCCCGTCCGTCCGAAAATTTTTTTGAAAATTTTCCACCTGGACCGAACGAAAAATTTTCGATTTTGCAAAATGTTTCACGCTCATCACGTAGCCAGTAGCAATGCGAAGCGAACCATATAGCTGTCTCCTCGATCCGACCCGTAGATCGGGCGCAACAACGATCCGAACGGGCGAAGTTACACGCGTCGCACGTACGGCCAGGCTACGGCGCGCAGGGACTTAGAAAAATTCGCCTCGGCCGCTCGGAGAAACTCCGAAAGCGGTCGGTTTCTTGAGTTTTTCTCGAAAACCGTCAGGTCGACCATACACTTTTTTTGCACGTACGTGTCCGTCTCGGCGTCCCACACAATGATCTAACGTTCCCGTCCGTCCGAAAATTTTTTTGAAAATTTTCCACCTGGACCGAACGAAAAATTTTCGATTTTGCAAAATGTTTCACGCTCATCACGTAGCCAGTAGCAATGCGAAGCGAACCATATAGCTGTCTCCTCGATCCGACCCGTAGATCGGGCGCAACAACGATCCGAACGGGCGAAGTTACACGCGTCGCACGTACGGCCAGGCTACGGCGCGCAGGGACTTAGAAAAATTCGCCTCGGCCGCTCGGAGAAACTCCGAAAGCGGTCGGTTTCTTGAGTTTTTCTCGAAAACCGTCAGGTCGACCATACACTTTTTTTGCACGTACGTGTCCGTCTCGGCGTCCCACACAATGATCTAACGTTCCCGTCCGTCCGAAAATTTTTTTGAAAATTTTCCACCTGGACCGAACGAAAAATTTTCGATTTTGCAAAATGTTTCACGCTCATCACGTAGCCAGTAGCAATGCGAAGCGAACCATATAGCTGTCTCCTCGATCCGACCCGTAGATCGGGCGCAACAACGATCCGAACGGGCGAAGTTACACGCGTCGCACGTACGGCCAGGCTACGGCGCGCAGGGACTTAGAAAAATTCGCCTCGGCCGCTCGGAGAAACTCCGAAAGCGGTCGGTTTCTTGAGTTTTTCTCGAAAACCGTCAGGTCGACCATACACTTTTTTTGCACGTACGTGTCCGTCTCGGCGTCCCACACAATGATCTAACGTTCCCGTCCGTCCGAAAATTTTTTTGAAAATTTTCCACCTGGACCGAACGAAAAATTTTCGATTTTGCAAAATGTTTCACGCTCATCACGTAGCCAGTAGCAATGCGAAGCGAACCATATAGCTGTCTCCTCGATCCGACCCGTAGATCGGGCGCAACAACGATCCGAACGGGCGAAGTTACACGCGTCGCACGTACGGCCAGGCTACGGCGCGCAGGGACTTAGAAAAATTCGCCTCGGCCGCTCGGAGAAACTCCGAAAGCGGTCGGTTTCTTGAGTTTTTCTCGAAAACCGTCAGGTCGACCATACACTTTTTTTGCACGTACGTGTCCGTCTCGGCGTCCCACACAATGATCTAACGTTCCCGTCCGTCCGAAAATTTTTTTGAAAATTTTCCACCTGGACCGAACGAAAAATTTTCGATTTTGCAAAATGTTTCACGCTCATCACGTAGCCAGTAGCAATGCGAAGCGAACCATATAGCTGTCTCCTCGATCCGACCCGTAGATCGGGCGCAACAACGATCCGAACGGGCGAAGTTACACGCGTCGCACGTACGGCCAGGCTACGGCGCGCAGGGACTTAGAAAAATTCGCCTCGGCCGCTCGGAGAAACTCCGAAAGCGGTCGGTTTCTTGAGTTTTTCTCGAAAACCGTCAGGTCGACCATACACTTTTTTTGCACGTACGTGTCCGTCTCGGCGTCCCACACAATGATCTAACGTTCCCGTCCGTCCGAAAATTTTTTTGAAAATTTTCCACCTGGACCGAACGAAAAATTTTCGATTTTGCAAAATGTTTCACGCTCATCACGTAGCCAGTAGCAATGCGAAGCGAACCATATAGCTGTCTCCTCGATCCGACCCGTAGATCGGGCGCAACAACGATCCGAACGGGCGAAGTTACACGCGTCGCACGTACGGCCAGGCTACGGCGCGCAGGGACTTAGAAAAATTCGCCTCGGCCGCTCGGAGAAACTCCGAAAGCGGTCGGTTTCTTGAGTTTTTCTCGAAAACCGTCAGGTCGACCATACACTTTTTTTGCACGTACGTGTCCGTCTCGGCGTCCCACACAATGATCTAACGTTCCCGTCCGTCCGAAAATTTTTTTGAAAATTTTCCACCTGGACCGAACGAAAAATTTTCGATTTTGCAAAATGTTTCACGCTCATCACGTAGCCAGTAGCAATGCGAAGCGAACCATATAGCTGTCTCCTCGATCCGACCCGTAGATCGGGCGCAACAACGATCCGAACGGGCGAAGTTACACGCGTCGCACGTACGGCCAGGCTACGGCGCGCAGGGACTTAGAAAAATTCGCCTCGGCCGCTCGGAGAAACTCCGAAAGCGGTCGGTTTCTTGAGTTTTTCTCGAAAACCGTCAGGTCGACCATACACTTTTTTTGCACGTACGTGTCCGTCTCGGCGTCCCACACAATGATCTAACGTTCCCGTCCGTCCGAAAATTTTTTTGAAAATTTTCCACCTGGACCGAACGAAAAATTTTCGATTTTGCAAAATGTTTCACGCTCATCACGTAGCCAGTAGCAATGCGAAGCGAACCATATAGCTGTCTCCTCGATCCGACCCGTAGATCGGGCGCAACAACGATCCGAACGGGCGAAGTTACACGCGTCGCACGTACGGCCAGGCTACGGCGCGCAGGGACTTAGAAAAATTCGCCTCGGCCGCTCGGAGAAACTCCGAAAGCGGTCGGTTTCTTGAGTTTTTCTCGAAAACCGTCAGGTCGACCATACACTTTTTTTGCACGTACGTGTCCGTCTCGGCGTCCCACACAATGATCTAACGTTCCCGTCCGTCCGAAAATTTTTTTGAAAATTTTCCACCTGGACCGAACGAAAAATTTTCGATTTTGCAAAATGTTTCACGCTCATCACGTAGCCAGTAGCAATGCGAAGCGAACCATATAGCTGTCTCCTCGATCCGACCCGTAGATCGGGCGCAACAACGATCCGAACGGGCGAAGTTACACGCGTCGCACGTACGGCCAGGCTACGGCGCGCAGGGACTTAGAAAAATTCGCCTCGGCCGCTCGGAGAAACTCCGAAAGCGGTCGGTTTCTTGAGTTTTTCTCGAAAACCGTCAGGTCGACCATACACTTTTTTTGCACGTACGTGTCCGTCTCGGCGTCCCACACAATGATCTAACGTTCCCGTCCGTCCGAAAATTTTTTTGAAAATTTTCCACCTGGACCGAACGAAAAATTTTCGATTTTGCAAAATGTTTCACGCTCATCACGTAGCCAGTAGCAATGCGAAGCGAACCATATAGCTGTCTCCTCGATCCGACCCGTAGATCGGGCGCAACAACGATCCGAACGGGCGAAGTTACACGCGTCGCACGTACGGCCAGGCTACGGCGCGCAGGGACTTAGAAAAATTCGCCTCGGCCGCTCGGAGAAACTCCGAAAGCGGTCGGTTTCTTGAGTTTTTCTCGAAAACCGTCAGGTCGACCATACACTTTTTTTGCACGTACGTGTCCGTCTCGGCGTCCCACACAATGATCTAACGTTCCCGTCCGTCCGAAAATTTTTTTGAAAATTTTCCACCTGGACCGAACGAAAAATTTTCGATTTTGCAAAATGTTTCACGCTCATCACGTAGCCAGTAGCAATGCGAAGCGAACCATATAGCTGTCTCCTCGATCCGACCCGTAGATCGGGCGCAACAACGATCCGAACGGGCGAAGTTACACGCGTCGCACGTACGGCCAGGCTACGGCGCGCAGGGACTTAGAAAAATTCGCCTCGGCCGCTCGGAGAAACTCCGAAAGCGGTCGGTTTCTTGAGTTTTTCTCGAAAACCGTCAGGTCGACCATACACTTTTTTTGCACGTACGTGTCCGTCTCGGCGTCCCACACAATGATCTAACGTTCCCGTCCGTCCGAAAATTTTTTTGAAAATTTTCCACCTGGACCGAACGAAAAATTTTCGATTTTGCAAAATGTTTCACGCTCATCACGTAGCCAGTAGCAATGCGAAGCGAACCATATAGCTGTCTCCTCGATCCGACCCGTAGATCGGGCGCAACAACGATCCGAACGGGCGAAGTTACACGCGTCGCACGTACGGCCAGGCTACGGCGCGCAGGGACTTAGAAAAATTCGCCTCGGCCGCTCGGAGAAACTCCGAAAGCGGTCGGTTTCTTGAGTTTTTCTCGAAAACCGTCAGGTCGACCATACACTTTTTTTGCACGTACGTGTCCGTCTCGGCGTCCCACACAATGATCTAACGTTCCCGTCCGTCCGAAAATTTTTTTGAAAATTTTCCACCTGGACCGAACGAAAAATTTTCGATTTTGCAAAATGTTTCACGCTCATCACGTAGCCAGTAGCAATGCGAAGCGAACCATATAGCTGTCTCCTCGATCCGACCCGTAGATCGGGCGCAACAACGATCCGAACGGGCGAAGTTACACGCGTCGCACGTACGGCCAGGCTACGGCGCGCAGGGACTTAGAAAAATTCGCCTCGGCCGCTCGGAGAAACTCCGAAAGCGGTCGGTTTCTTGAGTTTTTCTCGAAAACCGTCAGGTCGACCATACACTTTTTTTGCACGTACGTGTCCGTCTCGGCGTCCCACACAATGATCTAACGTTCCCGTCCGTCCGAAAATTTTTTTGAAAATTTTCCACCTGGACCGAACGAAAAATTTTCGATTTTGCAAAATGTTTCACGCTCATCACGTAGCCAGTAGCAATGCGAAGCGAACCATATAGCTGTCTCCTCGATCCGACCCGTAGATCGGGCGCAACAACGATCCGAACGGGCGAAGTTACACGCGTCGCACGTACGGCCAGGCTACGGCGCGCAGGGACTTAGAAAAATTCGCCTCGGCCGCTCGGAGAAACTCCGAAAGCGGTCGGTTTCTTGAGTTTTTCTCGAAAACCGTCAGGTCGACCATACACTTTTTTTGCACGTACGTGTCCGTCTCGGCGTCCCACACAATGATCTAACGTTCCCGTCCGTCCGAAAATTTTTTTGAAAATTTTCCACCTGGACCGAACGAAAAATTTTCGATTTTGCAAAATGTTTCACGCTCATCACGTAGCCAGTAGCAATGCGAAGCGAACCATATAGCTGTCTCCTCGATCCGACCCGTAGATCGGGCGCAACAACGATCCGAACGGGCGAAGTTACACGCGTCGCACGTACGGCCAGGCTACGGCGCGCAGGGACTTAGAAAAATTCGCCTCGGCCGCTCGGAGAAACTCCGAAAGCGGTCGGTTTCTTGAGTTTTTCTCGAAAACCGTCAGGTCGACCATACACTTTTTTTGCACGTACGTGTCCGTCTCGGCGTCCCACACAATGATCTAACGTTCCCGTCCGTCCGAAAATTTTTTTGAAAATTTTCCACCTGGACCGAACGAAAAATTTTCGATTTTGCAAAATGTTTCACGCTCATCACGTAGCCAGTAGCAATGCGAAGCGAACCATATAGCTGTCTCCTCGATCCGACCCGTAGATCGGGCGCAACAACGATCCGAACGGGCGAAGTTACACGCGTCGCACGTACGGCCAGGCTACGGCGCGCAGGGACTTAGAAAAATTCGCCTCGGCCGCTCGGAGAAACTCCGAAAGCGGTCGGTTTCTTGAGTTTTTCTCGAAAACCGTCAGGTCGACCATACACTTTTTTTGCACGTACGTGTCCGTCTCGGCGTCCCACACAATGATCTAACGTTCCCGTCCGTCCGAAAATTTTTTTGAAAATTTTCCACCTGGACCGAACGAAAAATTTTCGATTTTGCAAAATGTTTCACGCTCATCACGTAGCCAGTAGCAATGCGAAGCGAACCATATAGCTGTCTCCTCGATCCGACCCGTAGATCGGGCGCAACAACGATCCGAACGGGCGAAGTTACACGCGTCGCACGTACGGCCAGGCTACGGCGCGCAGGGACTTAGAAAAATTCGCCTCGGCCGCTCGGAGAAACTCCGAAAGCGGTCGGTTTCTTGAGTTTTTCTCGAAAACCGTCAGGTCGACCATACACTTTTTTTGCACGTACGTGTCCGTCTCGGCGTCCCACACAATGATCTAACGTTCCCGTCCGTCCGAAAATTTTTTTGAAAATTTTCCACCTGGACCGAACGAAAAATTTTCGATTTTGCAAAATGTTTCACGCTCATCACGTAGCCAGTAGCAATGCGAAGCGAACCATATAGCTGTCTCCTCGATCCGACCCGTAGATCGGGCGCAACAACGATCCGAACGGGCGAAGTTACACGCGTCGCACGTACGGCCAGGCTACGGCGCGCAGGGACTTAGAAAAATTCGCCTCGGCCGCTCGGAGAAACTCCGAAAGCGGTCGGTTTCTTGAGTTTTTCTCGAAAACCGTCAGGTCGACCATACACTTTTTTTGCACGTACGTGTCCGTCTCGGCGTCCCACACAATGATCTAACGTTCCCGTCCGTCCGAAAATTTTTTTGAAAATTTTCCACCTGGACCGAACGAAAAATTTTCGATTTTGCAAAATGTTTCACGCTCATCACGTAGCCAGTAGCAATGCGAAGCGAACCATATAGCTGTCTCCTCGATCCGACCCGTAGATCGGGCGCAACAACGATCCGAACGGGCGAAGTTACACGCGTCGCACGTACGGCCAGGCTACGGCGCGCAGGGACTTAGAAAAATTCGCCTCGGCCGCTCGGAGAAACTCCGAAAGCGGTCGGTTTCTTGAGTTTTTCTCGAAAACCGTCAGGTCGACCATACACTTTTTTTGCACGTACGTGTCCGTCTCGGCGTCCCACACAATGATCTAACGTTCCCGTCCGTCCGAAAATTTTTTTGAAAATTTTCCACCTGGACCGAACGAAAAATTTTCGATTTTGCAAAATGTTTCACGCTCATCACGTAGCCAGTAGCAATGCGAAGCGAACCATATAGCTGTCTCCTCGATCCGACCCGTAGATCGGGCGCAACAACGATCCGAACGGGCGAAGTTACACGCGTCGCACGTACGGCCAGGCTACGGCGCGCAGGGACTTAGAAAAATTCGCCTCGGCCGCTCGGAGAAACTCCGAAAGCGGTCGGTTTCTTGAGTTTTTCTCGAAAACCGTCAGGTCGACCATACACTTTTTTTGCACGTACGTGTCCGTCTCGGCGTCCCACACAATGATCTAACGTTCCCGTCCGTCCGAAAATTTTTTTGAAAATTTTCCACCTGGACCGAACGAAAAATTTTCGATTTTGCAAAATGTTTCACGCTCATCACGTAGCCAGTAGCAATGCGAAGCGAACCATATAGCTGTCTCCTCGATCCGACCCGTAGATCGGGCGCAACAACGATCCGAACGGGCGAAGTTACACGCGTCGCACGTACGGCCAGGCTACGGCGCGCAGGGACTTAGAAAAATTCGCCTCGGCCGCTCGGAGAAACTCCGAAAGCGGTCGGTTTCTTGAGTTTTTCTCGAAAACCGTCAGGTCGACCATACACTTTTTTTGCACGTACGTGTCCGTCTCGGCGTCCCACACAATGATCTAACGTTCCCGTCCGTCCGAAAATTTTTTTGAAAATTTTCCACCTGGACCGAACGAAAAATTTTCGATTTTGCAAAATGTTTCACGCTCATCACGTAGCCAGTAGCAATGCGAAGCGAACCATATAGCTGTCTCCTCGATCCGACCCGTAGATCGGGCGCAACAACGATCCGAACGGGCGAAGTTACACGCGTCGCACGTACGGCCAGGCTACGGCGCGCAGGGACTTAGAAAAATTCGCCTCGGCCGCTCGGAGAAACTCCGAAAGCGGTCGGTTTCTTGAGTTTTTCTCGAAAACCGTCAGGTGGACTTACAATTTGTTTTATACGTGTAGGTGCGTATGTTCATTCTACACATTAGTCTGCAGTTTGTTTTTAAATACATCCTTTTTTAAAAATTTTTTACCTGCGCCGAAAAAAAATTTTAACATTTTTGAAAATTTTTTTTTTCGTATGCTTGCTATAATCTTGCTGAAGGGCCTGGTATAATTTTTTTTGCGTCCTTTTTCTTGAGGTGCGTGTTTTGATCGTTTAAGTTCCAACGCGCCTTCCGGTTGGCGCGCTCGTTTAGCGAGTTCGCACGGTAAGTGCGCGTGGCGTAGCCCAGGCGTCGCCGACCGCCCGGCCGCTCGTTTCGTATCTATAAGAGAGACGACGATCCGACGCGCTTGGCGTGGAGCGGAGCGGGCGTGTGGCTATTCTATGACCTCGGTTGAGAAGCAGTCACCGCTCCTCGGTAGGACTCTTGTAGTTCTTTCGACTGTTCTATCTCCTTGCGTCGTCCTGGATAATTCTCTTCACAGCATTGCCACGGGTCGGTGTCTTTGACCGAATGGCCTATATGTGGCGAGCACCCTGCCGGGGTGTTGGTGACCTGTACGTTCGTTTTATCGGCGTGCTTGTACGACTGAGCATCTACTCTCTCCTTTAATTATTAAGGGGCTTGTTCCGAGCGAAAGGAATTGTAAACACTCCGTATCAGAGATAGAATTTATTCTACTCTTTTACATAAAGGGGAATGTTGAATATTTTTCAAACACTTTAGACGTACGAGGGTGCGTAAACACGCGATGCGTGTGGAGTAGCCTTGAGCGAAGAGAGGAAGGTTTGAATAATTTTAAAGTATTGAAAGAGTGTACCGTATAACATAGCTAATTTTACACTCTAAGAAAGACGAAAAGTGTTACTTGGGAATTGAAAATCAAGAGGTGTCAGAAATATGAAGTGGACTTTGAGAGCGAATGTTGGGATCGCTAAGAGAAAAGGGTCTTACTCGCAGAGTAAAAGGCCAGAACATATAAATTGGGAGA
>CATORF010000330.1:42500-45000 GCA_951804975.1 Anthophora plumipes | reverse complement strand
GATCACAGAATCACTAAGAGGGAGAAGGTCTCTCTCTTGCGACAAACGGGAAGAGATACAAACATGCATCGACTCTGTCATACCTTTTAGGTAGAGAAAACAAAACTGGTGAACGTAACCAGAAAAAATTACCCCGTGTCCAAGAGACGACGCACCTACCTTTCGATTCAAATGCGATCCGTGGTAATCGTACTCCTCCAGCGTTTCGACAGGTCCCCGAAATGCGTGTCCTAAAGGGACGGAAGTACCGGGTAACCACGAAGATGGAACGCAAGGAGTTATGGAATGTTTCGCCCTGCGATCGCAATCTCAATCGAACGCAAATAATCTCGAACATATTCAGAGGCAGAGGAGGAACACGGTCGCTTTGCGCGCTTCAAAGACGTCGGAGTCGGACACCCGTTCCGCGACAAGGTTGTTTTAACCTTCGTCGTCGGCTATTGGGACGAAAGACCGGTCGAAGCCGTATCAAGCCTCCGCGGGTCCGTTGAAGTTCTTCGCCTGCTCACTAGCAGTAGGAGGAACACGGTCGCTTTGCGCGCTTCAAAGACGTCGGAGTCGGACACCCGTTCCGCGACAAGGTTGTTTTAACCTTCGTCGTCGGCTATTGGGACGAAAGACCGGTCGAAGCCGTATCAAGCCTCCGCGGGTCCGTTGAAGTTCTTCGCCTGCTCACTAGCAGTAGGAGGAACACGGTCGCTTTGCGCGCTTCAAAGACGTCGGAGTCGGACACCCGTTCCGCGACAAGGTTGTTTTAACCTTCGTCGTCGGCTATTGGGACGAAAGACCGGTCGAAGCCGTATCAAGCCTCCGCGGGTCCGTTGAAGTTCTTCGCCTGCTCACTAGCAGTAGGAGGAACACGGTCGCTTTGCGCGCTTCAAAGACGTCGGAGTCGGACACCCGTTCCGCGACAAGGTTGTTTTAACCTTCGTCGTCGGCTATTGGGACGAAAGACCGGTCGAAGCCGTATCAAGCCTCCGCGGGTCCGTTGAAGTTCTTCGCCTGCTCACTAGCAGTAGGAGGAACACGGTCGCTTTGCGCGCTTCAAAGACGTCGGAGTCGGACACCCGTTCCGCGACAAGGTTGTTTTAACCTTCGTCGTCGGTTACTGGGACGAAAGACCGGTCGAAGCCGTATCAAGCCTCCGCGCGTCCGTTGAAATTCACCAGCACTCTAAACAGCAGCAGTAGGAGGAGAGAGGAGTGAGGACTGATGGTCGCTTTGCGCGCTTCAAAGACGTCGGAGTCGGACACCCGTTCCGCGGCATGGTTGCTTTAACCTTCGTCGTCGGCTATTGGGACGAAAGGCCGGTCGAAGCCGTATCAAGCCTCCGCGGGTCCGTTGAAGTTCTTCGCCTGCTCATTAGCCAGTAGGAGGAACACGGTTGCTTTGCGCGCTTCAAAGACGTCGGAGTCGGACACCCGTTCCGCGACAAAGTTGTTTTAACCTTCGTCGTCGGCTATTGGGACGAAAGACCGGTCGAAGCCGTATCAAGCCTCCGCGGGTCCGTCGAAGTTCTTCGCACGCTCTTTTTTTTTTGCTGCTCCAGTTTCAAAAGCAATACGCATGCAAAAGATGATGATATAGTCGGACTCCCATTCCGCGGCAAGGCTGTTCTGGTCTTCGTCGTCGGCTATTTGGGAAGAAAGACCCATCGTCTATGCCGTTAATTAGCTTCCGTGCTTCTGTTGAATTTCGCCTACGGCTATTGCGTTCAAGTGCCACAGAGTGCGTGTACGGGCACTGCCATTCTTTGCGTATACTCTTCCGAAGGTGCGAGGTCGAACGAGGATTCTTTGTATCGGGGTATCCCCGTCGTTTCCTCCTCCTCAATCCTTCGATGGTTTCTTTTTCAATTTTTATGTTGGAAAATGTTCTTTGCGCCTGGTCGCTGGTGACGTGCTTGCTTGCACGTGCCGGCGAATTTCGTCTCGGACACACTTTTGTGTCGCCTAGTCGACTTCGGTCGATGCGTACACGGTTCTACCGTTACGAAATGGTGACGCTCGACACCTCCTTCTGTGGCGCTGGTTGGAGGTGTTCGAGTCTCGGTTTCCAGTGTGATTCCGAAAAAGTACTTGAGTTTATATAAAATTATAACAAATACGATTACCCTGAACGGTGGATCACTTGGCTCGTGGGTCGATGAAGAACGCAGCTAATTGCGCGTCAACGTGTGAACTGCAGGACACATGAACATCGACATTTCGAACGCACATTGCGGTCCACGGATACAATTCCTGGACCACGCTTGGCTGAGGGTCGTTCACGTAACCCATATACTGCTTGCGTCGCGTATCTCCCTGTCTCTCCATTTCTTCATATTCCTTTCGCGAATATCCCCGCCGCGACGTTCTTGAAGAACGTTCCGAGTCGGGCGCGCGTAAACGGGGTGTGTGATATGGAGCTAGCCGCTGGAGAGAACGTGGCGTACGAGCGATTGTTGGGCGTTCGTCGGCGTTTGCCGCGGGCATGCCTCGATTTGTGTTCTACGCATATG
>CATORF010000330.1:12500-37500 GCA_951804975.1 Anthophora plumipes | reverse complement strand
TTTTTGAAAATTTTCCACCTGGACCGAACGAAAAATTTTCGATTTTGCAAAATGTTTCACGCTCATCACGTAGCCAGTAGCAATGCGAAGCGAACCATATAGCTGTCTCCTCGATCCGACCCGTAGATCGGGCGCAACAACGATCCGAACGGGCGAAGTTACACGCGTCGCACGTACGGCCAGGCTACGGCGCGCAGGGACTTAGAAAAATTCGCCTCGGCCGCTCGGAGAAACTCCGAAAGCGGTCGGTTTCTTGAGTTTTTCTCGAAAACCGTCAGGTCGACCATACACTTTTTTTGCACGTACGTGTCCGTCTCGGCGTCCCACACAATGATCTAACGTTCCCGTCCGTCCGAAAATTTTTTTGAAAATTTTCCACCTGGACCGAACGAAAAATTTTCGATTTTGCAAAATGTTTCACGCTCATCACGTAGCCAGTAGCAATGCGAAGCGAACCATATAGCTGTCTCCTCGATCCGACCCGTAGATCGGGCGCAACAACGATCCGAACGGGCGAAGTTACACGCGTCGCACGTACGGCCAGGCTACGGCGCGCAGGGACTTAGAAAAATTCGCCTCGGCCGCTCGGAGAAACTCCGAAAGCGGTCGGTTTCTTGAGTTTTTCTCGAAAACCGTCAGGTCGACCATACACTTTTTTTGCACGTACGTGTCCGTCTCGGCGTCCCACACAATGATCTAACGTTCCCGTCCGTCCGAAAATTTTTTTGAAAATTTTCCACCTGGACCGAACGAAAAATTTTCGATTTTGCAAAATGTTTCACGCTCATCACGTAGCCAGTAGCAATGCGAAGCGAACCATATAGCTGTCTCCTCGATCCGACCCGTAGATCGGGCGCAACAACGATCCGAACGGGCGAAGTTACACGCGTCGCACGTACGGCCAGGCTACGGCGCGCAGGGACTTAGAAAAATTCGCCTCGGCCGCTCGGAGAAACTCCGAAAGCGGTCGGTTTCTTGAGTTTTTCTCGAAAACCGTCAGGTCGACCATACACTTTTTTTGCACGTACGTGTCCGTCTCGGCGTCCCACACAATGATCTAACGTTCCCGTCCGTCCGAAAATTTTTTTGAAAATTTTCCACCTGGACCGAACGAAAAATTTTCGATTTTGCAAAATGTTTCACGCTCATCACGTAGCCAGTAGCAATGCGAAGCGAACCATATAGCTGTCTCCTCGATCCGACCCGTAGATCGGGCGCAACAACGATCCGAACGGGCGAAGTTACACGCGTCGCACGTACGGCCAGGCTACGGCGCGCAGGGACTTAGAAAAATTCGCCTCGGCCGCTCGGAGAAACTCCGAAAGCGGTCGGTTTCTTGAGTTTTTCTCGAAAACCGTCAGGTCGACCATACACTTTTTTTGCACGTACGTGTCCGTCTCGGCGTCCCACACAATGATCTAACGTTCCCGTCCGTCCGAAAATTTTTTTGAAAATTTTCCACCTGGACCGAACGAAAAATTTTCGATTTTGCAAAATGTTTCACGCTCATCACGTAGCCAGTAGCAATGCGAAGCGAACCATATAGCTGTCTCCTCGATCCGACCCGTAGATCGGGCGCAACAACGATCCGAACGGGCGAAGTTACACGCGTCGCACGTACGGCCAGGCTACGGCGCGCAGGGACTTAGAAAAATTCGCCTCGGCCGCTCGGAGAAACTCCGAAAGCGGTCGGTTTCTTGAGTTTTTCTCGAAAACCGTCAGGTCGACCATACACTTTTTTTGCACGTACGTGTCCGTCTCGGCGTCCCACACAATGATCTAACGTTCCCGTCCGTCCGAAAATTTTTTTGAAAATTTTCCACCTGGACCGAACGAAAAATTTTCGATTTTGCAAAATGTTTCACGCTCATCACGTAGCCAGTAGCAATGCGAAGCGAACCATATAGCTGTCTCCTCGATCCGACCCGTAGATCGGGCGCAACAACGATCCGAACGGGCGAAGTTACACGCGTCGCACGTACGGCCAGGCTACGGCGCGCAGGGACTTAGAAAAATTCGCCTCGGCCGCTCGGAGAAACTCCGAAAGCGGTCGGTTTCTTGAGTTTTTCTCGAAAACCGTCAGGTCGACCATACACTTTTTTTGCACGTACGTGTCCGTCTCGGCGTCCCACACAATGATCTAACGTTCCCGTCCGTCCGAAAATTTTTTTGAAAATTTTCCACCTGGACCGAACGAAAAATTTTCGATTTTGCAAAATGTTTCACGCTCATCACGTAGCCAGTAGCAATGCGAAGCGAACCATATAGCTGTCTCCTCGATCCGACCCGTAGATCGGGCGCAACAACGATCCGAACGGGCGAAGTTACACGCGTCGCACGTACGGCCAGGCTACGGCGCGCAGGGACTTAGAAAAATTCGCCTCGGCCGCTCGGAGAAACTCCGAAAGCGGTCGGTTTCTTGAGTTTTTCTCGAAAACCGTCAGGTCGACCATACACTTTTTTTGCACGTACGTGTCCGTCTCGGCGTCCCACACAATGATCTAACGTTCCCGTCCGTCCGAAAATTTTTTTGAAAATTTTCCACCTGGACCGAACGAAAAATTTTCGATTTTGCAAAATGTTTCACGCTCATCACGTAGCCAGTAGCAATGCGAAGCGAACCATATAGCTGTCTCCTCGATCCGACCCGTAGATCGGGCGCAACAACGATCCGAACGGGCGAAGTTACACGCGTCGCACGTACGGCCAGGCTACGGCGCGCAGGGACTTAGAAAAATTCGCCTCGGCCGCTCGGAGAAACTCCGAAAGCGGTCGGTTTCTTGAGTTTTTCTCGAAAACCGTCAGGTCGACCATACACTTTTTTTGCACGTACGTGTCCGTCTCGGCGTCCCACACAATGATCTAACGTTCCCGTCCGTCCGAAAATTTTTTTGAAAATTTTCCACCTGGACCGAACGAAAAATTTTCGATTTTGCAAAATGTTTCACGCTCATCACGTAGCCAGTAGCAATGCGAAGCGAACCATATAGCTGTCTCCTCGATCCGACCCGTAGATCGGGCGCAACAACGATCCGAACGGGCGAAGTTACACGCGTCGCACGTACGGCCAGGCTACGGCGCGCAGGGACTTAGAAAAATTCGCCTCGGCCGCTCGGAGAAACTCCGAAAGCGGTCGGTTTCTTGAGTTTTTCTCGAAAACCGTCAGGTCGACCATACACTTTTTTTGCACGTACGTGTCCGTCTCGGCGTCCCACACAATGATCTAACGTTCCCGTCCGTCCGAAAATTTTTTTGAAAATTTTCCACCTGGACCGAACGAAAAATTTTCGATTTTGCAAAATGTTTCACGCTCATCACGTAGCCAGTAGCAATGCGAAGCGAACCATATAGCTGTCTCCTCGATCCGACCCGTAGATCGGGCGCAACAACGATCCGAACGGGCGAAGTTACACGCGTCGCACGTACGGCCAGGCTACGGCGCGCAGGGACTTAGAAAAATTCGCCTCGGCCGCTCGGAGAAACTCCGAAAGCGGTCGGTTTCTTGAG
Source organism: Anthophora plumipes (assembly GCA_951804975.1). Taxonomy (NCBI): domain Eukaryota; kingdom Metazoa; phylum Arthropoda; class Insecta; order Hymenoptera; family Apidae; genus Anthophora; species Anthophora plumipes. The sequence continues at coordinate 33,993 of CATORF010000330.1, read as the reverse complement.
TTTTTCTCGAAAACCGTCAGGTCGACCATACACTTTTTTTGCACGTACGTGTCCGTCTCGGCGTCCCACACAATGATCTAACGTTCCCGTCCGTCCGAAAATTTTTTTGAAAATTTTCCACCTGGACCGAACGAAAAATTTTCGATTTTGCAAAATGTTTCACGCTCATCACGTAGCCAGTAGCAATGCGAAGCGAACCATATAGCTGTCTCCTCGATCCGACCCGTAGATCGGGCGCAACAACGATCCGAACGGGCGAAGTTACACGCGTCGCACGTACGGCCAGGCTACGGCGCGCAGGGACTTAGAAAAATTCGCCTCGGCCGCTCGGAGAAACTCCGAAAGCGGTCGGTTTCTTGAGTTTTTCTCGAAAACCGTCAGGTCGACCATACACTTTTTTTGCACGTACGTGTCCGTCTCGGCGTCCCACACAATGATCTAACGTTCCCGTCCGTCCGAAAATTTTTTTGAAAATTTTCCACCTGGACCGAACGAAAAATTTTCGATTTTGCAAAATGTTTCACGCTCATCACGTAGCCAGTAGCAATGCGAAGCGAACCATATAGCTGTCTCCTCGATCCGACCCGTAGATCGGGCGCAACAACGATCCGAACGGGCGAAGTTACACGCGTCGCACGTACGGCCAGGCTACGGCGCGCAGGGACTTAGAAAAATTCGCCTCGGCCGCTCGGAGAAACTCCGAAAGCGGTCGGTTTCTTGAGTTTTTCTCGAAAACCGTCAGGTCGACCATACACTTTTTTTGCACGTACGTGTCCGTCTCGGCGTCCCACACAATGATCTAACGTTCCCGTCCGTCCGAAAATTTTTTTGAAAATTTTCCACCTGGACCGAACGAAAAATTTTCGATTTTGCAAAATGTTTCACGCTCATCACGTAGCCAGTAGCAATGCGAAGCGAACCATATAGCTGTCTCCTCGATCCGACCCGTAGATCGGGCGCAACAACGATCCGAACGGGCGAAGTTACACGCGTCGCACGTACGGCCAGGCTACGGCGCGCAGGGACTTAGAAAAATTCGCCTCGGCCGCTCGGAGAAACTCCGAAAGCGGTCGGTTTCTTGAGTTTTTCTCGAAAACCGTCAGGTCGACCATACACTTTTTTTGCACGTACGTGTCCGTCTCGGCGTCCCACACAATGATCTAACGTTCCCGTCCGTCCGAAAATTTTTTTGAAAATTTTCCACCTGGACCGAACGAAAAATTTTCGATTTTGCAAAATGTTTCACGCTCATCACGTAGCCAGTAGCAATGCGAAGCGAACCATATAGCTGTCTCCTCGATCCGACCCGTAGATCGGGCGCAACAACGATCCGAACGGGCGAAGTTACACGCGTCGCACGTACGGCCAGGCTACGGCGCGCAGGGACTTAGAAAAATTCGCCTCGGCCGCTCGGAGAAACTCCGAAAGCGGTCGGTTTCTTGAGTTTTTCTCGAAAACCGTCAGGTCGACCATACACTTTTTTTGCACGTACGTGTCCGTCTCGGCGTCCCACACAATGATCTAACGTTCCCGTCCGTCCGAAAATTTTTTTGAAAATTTTCCACCTGGACCGAACGAAAAATTTTCGATTTTGCAAAATGTTTCACGCTCATCACGTAGCCAGTAGCAATGCGAAGCGAACCATATAGCTGTCTCCTCGATCCGACCCGTAGATCGGGCGCAACAACGATCCGAACGGGCGAAGTTACACGCGTCGCACGTACGGCCAGGCTACGGCGCGCAGGGACTTAGAAAAATTCGCCTCGGCCGCTCGGAGAAACTCCGAAAGCGGTCGGTTTCTTGAGTTTTTCTCGAAAACCGTCAGGTCGACCATACACTTTTTTTGCACGTACGTGTCCGTCTCGGCGTCCCACACAATGATCTAACGTTCCCGTCCGTCCGAAAATTTTTTTGAAAATTTTCCACCTGGACCGAACGAAAAATTTTCGATTTTGCAAAATGTTTCACGCTCATCACGTAGCCAGTAGCAATGCGAAGCGAACCATATAGCTGTCTCCTCGATCCGACCCGTAGATCGGGCGCAACAACGATCCGAACGGGCGAAGTTACACGCGTCGCACGTACGGCCAGGCTACGGCGCGCAGGGACTTAGAAAAATTCGCCTCGGCCGCTCGGAGAAACTCCGAAAGCGGTCGGTTTCTTGAGTTTTTCTCGAAAACCGTCAGGTCGACCATACACTTTTTTTGCACGTACGTGTCCGTCTCGGCGTCCCACACAATGATCTAACGTTCCCGTCCGTCCGAAAATTTTTTTGAAAATTTTCCACCTGGACCGAACGAAAAATTTTCGATTTTGCAAAATGTTTCACGCTCATCACGTAGCCAGTAGCAATGCGAAGCGAACCATATAGCTGTCTCCTCGATCCGACCCGTAGATCGGGCGCAACAACGATCCGAACGGGCGAAGTTACACGCGTCGCACGTACGGCCAGGCTACGGCGCGCAGGGACTTAGAAAAATTCGCCTCGGCCGCTCGGAGAAACTCCGAAAGCGGTCGGTTTCTTGAGTTTTTCTCGAAAACCGTCAGGTCGACCATACACTTTTTTTGCACGTACGTGTCCGTCTCGGCGTCCCACACAATGATCTAACGTTCCCGTCCGTCCGAAAATTTTTTTGAAAATTTTCCACCTGGACCGAACGAAAAATTTTCGATTTTGCAAAATGTTTCACGCTCATCACGTAGCCAGTAGCAATGCGAAGCGAACCATATAGCTGTCTCCTCGATCCGACCCGTAGATCGGGCGCAACAACGATCCGAACGGGCGAAGTTACACGCGTCGCACGTACGGCCAGGCTACGGCGCGCAGGGACTTAGAAAAATTCGCCTCGGCCGCTCGGAGAAACTCCGAAAGCGGTCGGTTTCTTGAGTTTTTCTCGAAAACCGTCAGGTCGACCATACACTTTTTTTGCACGTACGTGTCCGTCTCGGCGTCCCACACAATGATCTAACGTTCCCGTCCGTCCGAAAATTTTTTTGAAAATTTTCCACCTGGACCGAACGAAAAATTTTCGATTTTGCAAAATGTTTCACGCTCATCACGTAGCCAGTAGCAATGCGAAGCGAACCATATAGCTGTCTCCTCGATCCGACCCGTAGATCGGGCGCAACAACGATCCGAACGGGCGAAGTTACACGCGTCGCACGTACGGCCAGGCTACGGCGCGCAGGGACTTAGAAAAATTCGCCTCGGCCGCTCGGAGAAACTCCGAAAGCGGTCGGTTTCTTGAGTTTTTCTCGAAAACCGTCAGGTCGACCATACACTTTTTTTGCACGTACGTGTCCGTCTCGGCGTCCCACACAATGATCTAACGTTCCCGTCCGTCCGAAAATTTTTTTGAAAATTTTCCACCTGGACCGAACGAAAAATTTTCGATTTTGCAAAATGTTTCACGCTCATCACGTAGCCAGTAGCAATGCGAAGCGAACCATATAGCTGTCTCCTCGATCCGACCCGTAGATCGGGCGCAACAACGATCCGAACGGGCGAAGTTACACGCGTCGCACGTACGGCCAGGCTACGGCGCGCAGGGACTTAGAAAAATTCGCCTCGGCCGCTCGGAGAAACTCCGAAAGCGGTCGGTTTCTTGAGTTTTTCTCGAAAACCGTCAGGTCGACCATACACTTTTTTTGCACGTACGTGTCCGTCTCGGCGTCCCACACAATGATCTAACGTTCCCGTCCGTCCGAAAATTTTTTTGAAAATTTTCCACCTGGACCGAACGAAAAATTTTCGATTTTGCAAAATGTTTCACGCTCATCACGTAGCCAGTAGCAATGCGAAGCGAACCATATAGCTGTCTCCTCGATCCGACCCGTAGATCGGGCGCAACAACGATCCGAACGGGCGAAGTTACACGCGTCGCACGTACGGCCAGGCTACGGCGCGCAGGGACTTAGAAAAATTCGCCTCGGCCGCTCGGAGAAACTCCGAAAGCGGTCGGTTTCTTGAGTTTTTCTCGAAAACCGTCAGGTCGACCATACACTTTTTTTGCACGTACGTGTCCGTCTCGGCGTCCCACACAATGATCTAACGTTCCCGTCCGTCCGAAAATTTTTTTGAAAATTTTCCACCTGGACCGAACGAAAAATTTTCGATTTTGCAAAATGTTTCACGCTCATCACGTAGCCAGTAGCAATGCGAAGCGAACCATATAGCTGTCTCCTCGATCCGACCCGTAGATCGGGCGCAACAACGATCCGAACGGGCGAAGTTACACGCGTCGCACGTACGGCCAGGCTACGGCGCGCAGGGACTTAGAAAAATTCGCCTCGGCCGCTCGGAGAAACTCCGAAAGCGGTCGGTTTCTTGAGTTTTTCTCGAAAACCGTCAGGTCGACCATACACTTTTTTTGCACGTACGTGTCCGTCTCGGCGTCCCACACAATGATCTAACGTTCCCGTCCGTCCGAAAATTTTTTTGAAAATTTTCCACCTGGACCGAACGAAAAATTTTCGATTTTGCAAAATGTTTCACGCTCATCACGTAGCCAGTAGCAATGCGAAGCGAACCATATAGCTGTCTCCTCGATCCGACCCGTAGATCGGGCGCAACAACGATCCGAACGGGCGAAGTTACACGCGTCGCACGTACGGCCAGGCTACGGCGCGCAGGGACTTAGAAAAATTCGCCTCGGCCGCTCGGAGAAACTCCGAAAGCGGTCGGTTTCTTGAGTTTTTCTCGAAAACCGTCAGGTCGACCATACACTTTTTTTGCACGTACGTGTCCGTCTCGGCGTCCCACACAATGATCTAACGTTCCCGTCCGTCCGAAAATTTTTTTGAAAATTTTCCACCTGGACCGAACGAAAAATTTTCGATTTTGCAAAATGTTTCACGCTCATCACGTAGCCAGTAGCAATGCGAAGCGAACCATATAGCTGTCTCCTCGATCCGACCCGTAGATCGGGCGCAACAACGATCCGAACGGGCGAAGTTACACGCGTCGCACGTACGGCCAGGCTACGGCGCGCAGGGACTTAGAAAAATTCGCCTCGGCCGCTCGGAGAAACTCCGAAAGCGGTCGGTTTCTTGAGTTTTTCTCGAAAACCGTCAGGTCGACCATACACTTTTTTTGCACGTACGTGTCCGTCTCGGCGTCCCACACAATGATCTAACGTTCCCGTCCGTCCGAAAATTTTTTTGAAAATTTTCCACCTGGACCGAACGAAAAATTTTCGATTTTGCAAAATGTTTCACGCTCATCACGTAGCCAGTAGCAATGCGAAGCGAACCATATAGCTGTCTCCTCGATCCGACCCGTAGATCGGGCGCAACAACGATCCGAACGGGCGAAGTTACACGCGTCGCACGTACGGCCAGGCTACGGCGCGCAGGGACTTAGAAAAATTCGCCTCGGCCGCTCGGAGAAACTCCGAAAGCGGTCGGTTTCTTGAGTTTTTCTCGAAAACCGTCAGGTCGACCATACACTTTTTTTGCACGTACGTGTCCGTCTCGGCGTCCCACACAATGATCTAACGTTCCCGTCCGTCCGAAAATTTTTTTGAAAATTTTCCACCTGGACCGAACGAAAAATTTTCGATTTTGCAAAATGTTTCACGCTCATCACGTAGCCAGTAGCAATGCGAAGCGAACCATATAGCTGTCTCCTCGATCCGACCCGTAGATCGGGCGCAACAACGATCCGAACGGGCGAAGTTACACGCGTCGCACGTACGGCCAGGCTACGGCGCGCAGGGACTTAGAAAAATTCGCCTCGGCCGCTCGGAGAAACTCCGAAAGCGGTCGGTTTCTTGAGTTTTTCTCGAAAACCGTCAGGTCGACCATACACTTTTTTTGCACGTACGTGTCCGTCTCGGCGTCCCACACAATGATCTAACGTTCCCGTCCGTCCGAAAATTTTTTTGAAAATTTTCCACCTGGACCGAACGAAAAATTTTCGATTTTGCAAAATGTTTCACGCTCATCACGTAGCCAGTAGCAATGCGAAGCGAACCATATAGCTGTCTCCTCGATCCGACCCGTAGATCGGGCGCAACAACGATCCGAACGGGCGAAGTTACACGCGTCGCACGTACGGCCAGGCTACGGCGCGCAGGGACTTAGAAAAATTCGCCTCGGCCGCTCGGAGAAACTCCGAAAGCGGTCGGTTTCTTGAGTTTTTCTCGAAAACCGTCAGGTCGACCATACACTTTTTTTGCACGTACGTGTCCGTCTCGGCGTCCCACACAATGATCTAACGTTCCCGTCCGTCCGAAAATTTTTTTGAAAATTTTCCACCTGGACCGAACGAAAAATTTTCGATTTTGCAAAATGTTTCACGCTCATCACGTAGCCAGTAGCAATGCGAAGCGAACCATATAGCTGTCTCCTCGATCCGACCCGTAGATCGGGCGCAACAACGATCCGAACGGGCGAAGTTACACGCGTCGCACGTACGGCCAGGCTACGGCGCGCAGGGACTTAGAAAAATTCGCCTCGGCCGCTCGGAGAAACTCCGAAAGCGGTCGGTTTCTTGAGTTTTTCTCGAAAACCGTCAGGTCGACCATACACTTTTTTTGCACGTACGTGTCCGTCTCGGCGTCCCACACAATGATCTAACGTTCCCGTCCGTCCGAAAATTTTTTTGAAAATTTTCCACCTGGACCGAACGAAAAATTTTCGATTTTGCAAAATGTTTCACGCTCATCACGTAGCCAGTAGCAATGCGAAGCGAACCATATAGCTGTCTCCTCGATCCGACCCGTAGATCGGGCGCAACAACGATCCGAACGGGCGAAGTTACACGCGTCGCACGTACGGCCAGGCTACGGCGCGCAGGGACTTAGAAAAATTCGCCTCGGCCGCTCGGAGAAACTCCGAAAGCGGTCGGTTTCTTGAGTTTTTCTCGAAAACCGTCAGGTCGACCATACACTTTTTTTGCACGTACGTGTCCGTCTCGGCGTCCCACACAATGATCTAACGTTCCCGTCCGTCCGAAAATTTTTTTGAAAATTTTCCACCTGGACCGAACGAAAAATTTTCGATTTTGCAAAATGTTTCACGCTCATCACGTAGCCAGTAGCAATGCGAAGCGAACCATATAGCTGTCTCCTCGATCCGACCCGTAGATCGGGCGCAACAACGATCCGAACGGGCGAAGTTACACGCGTCGCACGTACGGCCAGGCTACGGCGCGCAGGGACTTAGAAAAATTCGCCTCGGCCGCTCGGAGAAACTCCGAAAGCGGTCGGTTTCTTGAGTTTTTCTCGAAAACCGTCAGGTCGACCATACACTTTTTTTGCACGTACGTGTCCGTCTCGGCGTCCCACACAATGATCTAACGTTCCCGTCCGTCCGAAAATTTTTTTGAAAATTTTCCACCTGGACCGAACGAAAAATTTTCGATTTTGCAAAATGTTTCACGCTCATCACGTAGCCAGTAGCAATGCGAAGCGAACCATATAGCTGTCTCCTCGATCCGACCCGTAGATCGGGCGCAACAACGATCCGAACGGGCGAAGTTACACGCGTCGCACGTACGGCCAGGCTACGGCGCGCAGGGACTTAGAAAAATTCGCCTCGGCCGCTCGGAGAAACTCCGAAAGCGGTCGGTTTCTTGAGTTTTTCTCGAAAACCGTCAGGTCGACCATACACTTTTTTTGCACGTACGTGTCCGTCTCGGCGTCCCACACAATGATCTAACGTTCCCGTCCGTCCGAAAATTTTTTTGAAAATTTTCCACCTGGACCGAACGAAAAATTTTCGATTTTGCAAAATGTTTCACGCTCATCACGTAGCCAGTAGCAATGCGAAGCGAACCATATAGCTGTCTCCTCGATCCGACCCGTAGATCGGGCGCAACAACGATCCGAACGGGCGAAGTTACACGCGTCGCACGTACGGCCAGGCTACGGCGCGCAGGGACTTAGAAAAATTCGCCTCGGCCGCTCGGAGAAACTCCGAAAGCGGTCGGTTTCTTGAGTTTTTCTCGAAAACCGTCAGGTCGACCATACACTTTTTTTGCACGTACGTGTCCGTCTCGGCGTCCCACACAATGATCTAACGTTCCCGTCCGTCCGAAAATTTTTTTGAAAATTTTCCACCTGGACCGAACGAAAAATTTTCGATTTTGCAAAATGTTTCACGCTCATCACGTAGCCAGTAGCAATGCGAAGCGAACCATATAGCTGTCTCCTCGATCCGACCCGTAGATCGGGCGCAACAACGATCCGAACGGGCGAAGTTACACGCGTCGCACGTACGGCCAGGCTACGGCGCGCAGGGACTTAGAAAAATTCGCCTCGGCCGCTCGGAGAAACTCCGAAAGCGGTCGGTTTCTTGAGTTTTTCTCGAAAACCGTCAGGTCGACCATACACTTTTTTTGCACGTACGTGTCCGTCTCGGCGTCCCACACAATGATCTAACGTTCCCGTCCGTCCGAAAATTTTTTTGAAAATTTTCCACCTGGACCGAACGAAAAATTTTCGATTTTGCAAAATGTTTCACGCTCATCACGTAGCCAGTAGCAATGCGAAGCGAACCATATAGCTGTCTCCTCGATCCGACCCGTAGATCGGGCGCAACAACGATCCGAACGGGCGAAGTTACACGCGTCGCACGTACGGCCAGGCTACGGCGCGCAGGGACTTAGAAAAATTCGCCTCGGCCGCTCGGAGAAACTCCGAAAGCGGTCGGTTTCTTGAGTTTTTCTCGAAAACCGTCAGGTCGACCATACACTTTTTTTGCACGTACGTGTCCGTCTCGGCGTCCCACACAATGATCTAACGTTCCCGTCCGTCCGAAAATTTTTTTGAAAATTTTCCACCTGGACCGAACGAAAAATTTTCGATTTTGCAAAATGTTTCACGCTCATCACGTAGCCAGTAGCAATGCGAAGCGAACCATATAGCTGTCTCCTCGATCCGACCCGTAGATCGGGCGCAACAACGATCCGAACGGGCGAAGTTACACGCGTCGCACGTACGGCCAGGCTACGGCGCGCAGGGACTTAGAAAAATTCGCCTCGGCCGCTCGGAGAAACTCCGAAAGCGGTCGGTTTCTTGAGTTTTTCTCGAAAACCGTCAGGTCGACCATACACTTTTTTTGCACGTACGTGTCCGTCTCGGCGTCCCACACAATGATCTAACGTTCCCGTCCGTCCGAAAATTTTTTTGAAAATTTTCCACCTGGACCGAACGAAAAATTTTCGATTTTGCAAAATGTTTCACGCTCATCACGTAGCCAGTAGCAATGCGAAGCGAACCATATAGCTGTCTCCTCGATCCGACCCGTAGATCGGGCGCAACAACGATCCGAACGGGCGAAGTTACACGCGTCGCACGTACGGCCAGGCTACGGCGCGCAGGGACTTAGAAAAATTCGCCTCGGCCGCTCGGAGAAACTCCGAAAGCGGTCGGTTTCTTGAGTTTTTCTCGAAAACCGTCAGGTCGACCATACACTTTTTTTGCACGTACGTGTCCGTCTCGGCGTCCCACACAATGATCTAACGTTCCCGTCCGTCCGAAAATTTTTTTGAAAATTTTCCACCTGGACCGAACGAAAAATTTTCGATTTTGCAAAATGTTTCACGCTCATCACGTAGCCAGTAGCAATGCGAAGCGAACCATATAGCTGTCTCCTCGATCCGACCCGTAGATCGGGCGCAACAACGATCCGAACGGGCGAAGTTACACGCGTCGCACGTACGGCCAGGCTACGGCGCGCAGGGACTTAGAAAAATTCGCCTCGGCCGCTCGGAGAAACTCCGAAAGCGGTCGGTTTCTTGAGTTTTTCTCGAAAACCGTCAGGTCGACCATACACTTTTTTTGCACGTACGTGTCCGTCTCGGCGTCCCACACAATGATCTAACGTTCCCGTCCGTCCGAAAATTTTTTTGAAAATTTTCCACCTGGACCGAACGAAAAATTTTCGATTTTGCAAAATGTTTCACGCTCATCACGTAGCCAGTAGCAATGCGAAGCGAACCATATAGCTGTCTCCTCGATCCGACCCGTAGATCGGGCGCAACAACGATCCGAACGGGCGAAGTTACACGCGTCGCACGTACGGCCAGGCTACGGCGCGCAGGGACTTAGAAAAATTCGCCTCGGCCGCTCGGAGAAACTCCGAAAGCGGTCGGTTTCTTGAGTTTTTCTCGAAAACCGTCAGGTCGACCATACACTTTTTTTGCACGTACGTGTCCGTCTCGGCGTCCCACACAATGATCTAACGTTCCCGTCCGTCCGAAAATTTTTTTGAAAATTTTCCACCTGGACCGAACGAAAAATTTTCGATTTTGCAAAATGTTTCACGCTCATCACGTAGCCAGTAGCAATGCGAAGCGAACCATATAGCTGTCTCCTCGATCCGACCCGTAGATCGGGCGCAACAACGATCCGAACGGGCGAAGTTACACGCGTCGCACGTACGGCCAGGCTACGGCGCGCAGGGACTTAGAAAAATTCGCCTCGGCCGCTCGGAGAAACTCCGAAAGCGGTCGGTTTCTTGAGTTTTTCTCGAAAACCGTCAGGTCGACCATACACTTTTTTTGCACGTACGTGTCCGTCTCGGCGTCCCACACAATGATCTAACGTTCCCGTCCGTCCGAAAATTTTTTTGAAAATTTTCCACCTGGACCGAACGAAAAATTTTCGATTTTGCAAAATGTTTCACGCTCATCACGTAGCCAGTAGCAATGCGAAGCGAACCATATAGCTGTCTCCTCGATCCGACCCGTAGATCGGGCGCAACAACGATCCGAACGGGCGAAGTTACACGCGTCGCACGTACGGCCAGGCTACGGCGCGCAGGGACTTAGAAAAATTCGCCTCGGCCGCTCGGAGAAACTCCGAAAGCGGTCGGTTTCTTGAGTTTTTCTCGAAAACCGTCAGGTCGACCATACACTTTTTTTGCACGTACGTGTCCGTCTCGGCGTCCCACACAATGATCTAACGTTCCCGTCCGTCCGAAAATTTTTTTGAAAATTTTCCACCTGGACCGAACGAAAAATTTTCGATTTTGCAAAATGTTTCACGCTCATCACGTAGCCAGTAGCAATGCGAAGCGAACCATATAGCTGTCTCCTCGATCCGACCCGTAGATCGGGCGCAACAACGATCCGAACGGGCGAAGTTACACGCGTCGCACGTACGGCCAGGCTACGGCGCGCAGGGACTTAGAAAAATTCGCCTCGGCCGCTCGGAGAAACTCCGAAAGCGGTCGGTTTCTTGAGTTTTTCTCGAAAACCGTCAGGTCGACCATACACTTTTTTTGCACGTACGTGTCCGTCTCGGCGTCCCACACAATGATCTAACGTTCCCGTCCGTCCGAAAATTTTTTTGAAAATTTTCCACCTGGACCGAACGAAAAATTTTCGATTTTGCAAAATGTTTCACGCTCATCACGTAGCCAGTAGCAATGCGAAGCGAACCATATAGCTGTCTCCTCGATCCGACCCGTAGATCGGGCGCAACAACGATCCGAACGGGCGAAGTTACACGCGTCGCACGTACGGCCAGGCTACGGCGCGCAGGGACTTAGAAAAATTCGCCTCGGCCGCTCGGAGAAACTCCGAAAGCGGTCGGTTTCTTGAGTTTTTCTCGAAAACCGTCAGGTCGACCATACACTTTTTTTGCACGTACGTGTCCGTCTCGGCGTCCCACACAATGATCTAACGTTCCCGTCCGTCCGAAAATTTTTTTGAAAATTTTCCACCTGGACCGAACGAAAAATTTTCGATTTTGCAAAATGTTTCACGCTCATCACGTAGCCAGTAGCAATGCGAAGCGAACCATATAGCTGTCTCCTCGATCCGACCCGTACGTAGATCGGGCGCAACAACGATCCGAACGGGCGAAGTTACACGCGTCGCACGTACGGCCAGGCTACGGCGCGCAGGGACTTAGAAAAATTCGCCTCGGCCGCTCGGAGAAACTCCGAAAGCGGTCGGTTTCTTGAGTTTTTCTCGAAAACCGTCAGGTCGACCATACACTTTTTTTGCACGTACGTGTCCGTCTCGGCGTCCCACACAATGATCTAACGTTCCCGTCCGTCCGAAAATTTTTTTGAAAATTTTCCACCTGGACCGAACGAAAAATTTTCGATTTTGCAAAATGTTTCACGCTCATCACGTAGCCAGTAGCAATGCGAAGCGAACCATATAGCTGTCTCCTCGATCCGACCCGTAGATCGGGCGCAACAACGATCCGAACGGGCGAAGTTACACGCGTCGCACGTACGGCCAGGCTACGGCGCGCAGGGACTTAGAAAAATTCGCCTCGGCCGCTCGGAGAAACTCCGAAAGCGGTCGGTTTCTTGAGTTTTTCTCGAAAACCGTCAGGTCGACCATACACTTTTTTTGCACGTACGTGTCCGTCTCGGCGTCCCACACAATGATCTAACGTTCCCGTCCGTCCGAAAATTTTTTTGAAAATTTTCCACCTGGACCGAACGAAAAATTTTCGATTTTGCAAAATGTTTCACGCTCATCACGTAGCCAGTAGCAATGCGAAGCGAACCATATAGCTGTCTCCTCGATCCGACCCGTAGATCGGGCGCAACAACGATCCGAACGGGCGAAGTTACACGCGTCGCACGTACGGCCAGGCTACGGCGCGCAGGGACTTAGAAAAATTCGCCTCGGCCGCTCGGAGAAACTCCGAAAGCGGTCGGTTTCTTGAGTTTTTCTCGAAAACCGTCAGGTCGACCATACACTTTTTTTGCACGTACGTGTCCGTCTCGGCGTCCCACACAATGATCTAACGTTCCCGTCCGTCCGAAAATTTTTTTGAAAATTTTCCACCTGGACCGAACGAAAAATTTTCGATTTTGCAAAATGTTTCACGCTCATCACGTAGCCAGTAGCAATGCGAAGCGAACCATATAGCTGTCTCCTCGATCCGACCCGTAGATCGGGCGCAACAACGATCCGAACGGGCGAAGTTACACGCGTCGCACGTACGGCCAGGCTACGGCGCGCAGGGACTTAGAAAAATTCGCCTCGGCCGCTCGGAGAAACTCCGAAAGCGGTCGGTTTCTTGAGTTTTTCTCGAAAACCGTCAGGTCGACCATACACTTTTTTTGCACGTACGTGTCCGTCTCGGCGTCCCACACAATGATCTAACGTTCCCGTCCGTCCGAAAATTTTTTTGAAAATTTTCCACCTGGACCGAACGAAAAATTTTCGATTTTGCAAAATGTTTCACGCTCATCACGTAGCCAGTAGCAATGCGAAGCGAACCATATAGCTGTCTCCTCGATCCGACCCGTAGATCGGGCGCAACAACGATCCGAACGGGCGAAGTTACACGCGTCGCACGTACGGCCAGGCTACGGCGCGCAGGGACTTAGAAAAATTCGCCTCGGCCGCTCGGAGAAACTCCGAAAGCGGTCGGTTTCTTGAGTTTTTCTCGAAAACCGTCAGGTCGACCATACACTTTTTTTGCACGTACGTGTCCGTCTCGGCGTCCCACACAATGATCTAACGTTCCCGTCCGTCCGAAAATTTTTTTGAAAATTTTCCACCTGGACCGAACGAAAAATTTTCGATTTTGCAAAATGTTTCACGCTCATCACGTAGCCAGTAGCAATGCGAAGCGAACCATATAGCTGTCTCCTCGATCCGACCCGTAGATCGGGCGCAACAACGATCCGAACGGGCGAAGTTACACGCGTCGCACGTACGGCCAGGCTACGGCGCGCAGGGACTTAGAAAAATTCGCCTCGGCCGCTCGGAGAAACTCCGAAAGCGGTCGGTTTCTTGAGTTTTTCTCGAAAACCGTCAGGTCGACCATACACTTTTTTTGCACGTACGTGTCCGTCTCGGCGTCCCACACAATGATCTAACGTTCCCGTCCGTCCGAAAATTTTTTTGAAAATTTTCCACCTGGACCGAACGAAAAATTTTCGATTTTGCAAAATGTTTCACGCTCATCACGTAGCCAGTAGCAATGCGAAGCGAACCATATAGCTGTCTCCTCGATCCGACCCGTAGATCGGGCGCAACAACGATCCGAACGGGCGAAGTTACACGCGTCGCACGTACGGCCAGGCTACGGCGCGCAGGGACTTAGAAAAATTCGCCTCGGCCGCTCGGAGAAACTCCGAAAGCGGTCGGTTTCTTGAGTTTTTCTCGAAAACCGTCAGGTCGACCATACACTTTTTTTGCACGTACGTGTCCGTCTCGGCGTCCCACACAATGATCTAACGTTCCCGTCCGTCCGAAAATTTTTTTGAAAATTTTCCACCTGGACCGAACGAAAAATTTTCGATTTTGCAAAATGTTTCACGCTCATCACGTAGCCAGTAGCAATGCGAAGCGAACCATATAGCTGTCTCCTCGATCCGACCCGTAGATCGGGCGCAACAACGATCCGAACGGGCGAAGTTACACGCGTCGCACGTACGGCCAGGCTACGGCGCGCAGGGACTTAGAAAAATTCGCCTCGGCCGCTCGGAGAAACTCCGAAAGCGGTCGGTTTCTTGAGTTTTTCTCGAAAACCGTCAGGTCGACCATACACTTTTTTTGCACGTACGTGTCCGTCTCGGCGTCCCACACAATGATCTAACGTTCCCGTCCGTCCGAAAATTTTTTTGAAAATTTTCCACCTGGACCGAACGAAAAATTTTCGATTTTGCAAAATGTTTCACGCTCATCACGTAGCCAGTAGCAATGCGAAGCGAACCATATAGCTGTCTCCTCGATCCGACCCGTAGATCGGGCGCAACAACGATCCGAACGGGCGAAGTTACACGCGTCGCACGTACGGCCAGGCTACGGCGCGCAGGGACTTAGAAAAATTCGCCTCGGCCGCTCGGAGAAACTCCGAAAGCGGTCGGTTTCTTGAGTTTTTCTCGAAAACCGTCAGGTGGACTTACAATTTGTTTTATACGTGTAGGTGCGTATGTTCATTCTACACATTAGTCTGCAGTTTGTTTTTAAATACATCCTTTTTTAAAAATTTTTTACCTGCGCCGAAAAAAAATTTTAACATTTTTGAAAATTTTTTTTTTCGTATGCTTGCTATAATCTTGCTGAAGGGCCTGGTATAATTTTTTTTGCGTCCTTTTTCTTGAGGTGCGTGTTTTGATCGTTTAAGTTCCAACGCGCCTTCCGGTTGGCGCGCTCGTTTAGCGAGTTCGCACGGTAAGTGCGCGTGGCGTAGCCCAGGCGTCGCCGACCGCCCGGCCGCTCGTTTCGTATCTATAAGAGAGACGACGATCCGACGCGCTTGGCGTGGAGCGGAGCGGGCGTGTGGCTATTCTATGACCTCGGTTGAGAAGCAGTCACCGCTCCTCGGTAGGACTCTTGTAGTTCTTTCGACTGTTCTATCTCCTTGCGTCGTCCTGGATAATTCTCTTCACAGCATTGCCACGGGTCGGTGTCTTTGACCGAATGGCCTATATGTGGCGAGCACCCTGCCGGGGTGTTGGTGACCTGTACGTTCGTTTTATCGGCGTGCTTGTACGACTGAGCATCTACTCTCTCCTTTAATTATTAAGGGGCTTGTTCCGAGCGAAAGGAATTGTAAACACTCCGTATCAGAGATAGAATTTATTCTACTCTTTTACATAAAGGGGAATGTTGAATATTTTTCAAACACTTTAGACGTACGAGGGTGCGTAAACACGCGATGCGTGTGGAGTAGCCTTGAGCGAAGAGAGGAAGGTTTGAATAATTTTAAAGTATTGAAAGAGTGTACCGTATAACATAGCTAATTTTACACTCTAAGAAAGACGAAAAGTGTTACTTGGGAATTGAAAATCAAGAGGTGTCAGAAATATGAAGTGGACTTTGAGAGCGAATGTTGGGATCGCTAAGAGAAAAGGGTCTTACTCGCAGAGTAAAAGGCCAGAACATATAAATTGGGAGAGCATCGTCGATCGGATCTCCGAGAGACCCGACGACGAAAAATGAAATATATATCAAAGTCCACATAAAATTGGAACGGAAGCTGTTTTGTATATAATTCTCGAGTGACGACAATCTCACTCCCTGGTTGATCCTGCCAGTAGTCATATGCTTGTCTCAAAGATTAAGCCATGCATGTCTCAGTACATACCGAACTAAGGTGAAACCGCGAATGGCTCATTAAATCAGTTATGGTTCATTGGATTGTACCAAAACTTACTTGGACAACTGTGGTAATTCTAGAGCTAATACATGCAAACCAGAATTCCTTCCAGAGATGGAAGGAATGCTTTTATTAGATCAAAACCAATCGGTGGCGGGTGGTTCGCTGCTCGTCCATCGTTTGCTTTGGTGACTCTGAATAACTTTGTGCTGATCGCATGGTCTTCCAGTACCGGCGACGCATCTTTCAAATGTCTGCCTTATCAACTGTCGATGGTAGGTTCTGCGCCTACCATGGTTGTAACGGGTAACGGGGAATCAGGGTTCGATTCCGGAGAGGGAGCCTGAGAAACGGCTACCACATCCAAGGAAGGCAGCAGGCGCGCAAATTACCCACTCCCGGCACGGGGAGGTAGTGACGAAAAATAACGATACGGGACTCATCCGAGGCCCCGTAATCGGAATGAGAACATTTTAAATCCTTTAACGAGGACCAATTGGAGGGCAAGTCTGGTGCCAGCAGCCGCGGTAATTCCAGCTCCAATAGCGTATATTAAAGTTGTTGCGGTTAAAAAGCTCGTAGTTGAATCTGTGTGTCACAGTGTCAGTTCACCGCTCGCGGTGTTTAACTGGCATTATGTGGTACGTCCTACCGGTGGATTTAGCTCTTCACGGGGCGGTCCAACCAGTATCCTATCGCGGTGCTCTTGACTGAGTGTCGAGGTGGGCCGGTACGTTTACTTTGAACAAATTAGAGTGCTTAAAGCAGGCTACTTTCGCCTGAATATTCTGTGCATGGAATAATGAAATAGGACCTCGGTTCTATTTTGTTGGTTTTCGGAACTCCGAGGTAATGATTAATAGGGACAGATGGGGGCATTCGTATTGCGACGTTAGAGGTGAAATTCTTGGATCGTCGCAAGACGGACAGAAGCGAAAGCATTTGCCAAAAATGTTTTCATTAATCAAGAACGAAAGTTAGAGGTTCGAAGGCGATCAGATACCGCCCTAGTTCTAACCATAAACGATGCCAGCTAGCGATCCGCCGAAGTTCCTCCGATGACTCGACGGGCAGCTTCCGGGAAACCAAAGCTTTTGGGTTCCGGGGGAAGTATGGTTGCAAAGCTGAAACTTAAAGGAATTGACGGAAGGGCACCACCAGGAGTGGAGCCTGCGGCTTAATTTGACTCAACACGGGAAACCTCACCAGGCCCAGACACCGGAAGGATTGACAGATTGATAGCTCTTTCTTGATTCGGTGGGTGGTGGTGCATGGCCGTTCTTAGTTGGTGGAGCGATTTGTCTGGTTAATTCCGATAACGAACGAGACTCTAGCCTGCTAAATAGACGTATCTTGTGATATCTCGAAGGCCCCCGGCTTTGGTCGGTGGGTTTTTACTATCAACGTACAAACAAATCTTCTTAGAGGGACAGGCGGCTTCTAGCCGCACGAGATTGAGCAATAACAGGTCTGTGATGCCCTTAGATGTTCTGGGCCGCACGCGCGCTACACTGAAGGAATCAGCGTGTTTTCCCTGGCCGAAAGACCCGGGTAACCCGTTGAACCTCCTTCGTGCTAGGGATTGGGGCTTGCAATTATTCCCCATGAACGAGGAATTCCCAGTAAGCGTGAGTCATAAGCTTGCGTTGATTACGTCCCTGCCCTTTGTACACACCGCCCGTCGCTACTACCGATTGAATGATTTAGTGAGGTCTTCGGACTGGTGCGCGGCAAATGTCTAGGCATTGCCGATGTTGCCGGGAAGATGACCAAACTTGATCACTTAGAGGAAGTAAAAGTCGTAACAAGGTTTCCGTAGGTGAACCTGCGGAAGGATCATTATTAATATATGTCACATAAAGAATACAATGATCGAAAAAGTGTAACTATAACTCTCAACCAAAACCGTGTTTCGTTATCCCCCAGGGGAATCGAACATGGCACATAATAAAGAAAAGTCGCAAGACTATAAATAAAGGTAGCTGAATGACTCGCCATCGTATTAGTGGCGTAAGAACGTAACTATGACTCTCAACCAAAACCGTGTTTCGTTATCCCCCAGGGGAATCGAACATGGCACATACTAAAGAAAAGTCGCAAGACTATAAATAAAGGTAACTGAATGCCTCGTCATCGTATTAGTGGCGTTTTTTTTTCTTTAAAAACGTAAACTACTACTGACTAGCATCGTGCTGCCACGGGAACACACACGATGGCTTACGTGCGGAGCCTGGTCTCCCGTCCAACGTAGCCCGTGGCTCACGTAACAAGCGCCGAAATACAGAGAGAGTCGTGCCCAGATCACAGAATCACTAAGAGGGAGAAGGTCTCTCTCTTGCGACAAACGGGAAGAGATACAAACATGCATCGACTCTGTCATACCTTTTAGGTAGAGAAAACAAAACTGGTGAACGTAACCAGAAAAAATTACCCCGTGTCCAAGAGACGACGCACCTACCTTTCGATTCAAATGCGATCCGTGGTAATCGTACTCCTCCAGCGTTTCGACAGGTCCCCGAAATGCGTGTCCTAAAGGGACGGAAGTACCGGGTAACCACGAAGATGGAACGCAAGGAGTTATGGAATGTTTCGCCCTGCGATCGCAATCTCAATCGAACGCAAATAATCTCGAACATATTCAGAGGCAGAGGAGGAACACGGTCGCTTTGCGCGCTTCAAAGACGTCGGAGTCGGACACCCGTTCCGCGACAAGGTTGTTTTAACCTTCGTCGTCGGCTATTGGGACGAAAGACCGGTCGAAGCCGTATCAAGCCTCCGCGGGTCCGTTGAAGTTCTTCGCCTGCTCACTAGCAGTAGGAGGAACACGGTCGCTTTGCGCGCTTCAAAGACGTCGGAGTCGGACACCCGTTCCGCGACAAGGTTGTTTTAACCTTCGTCGTCGGCTATTGGGACGAAAGACCGGTCGAAGCCGTATCAAGCCTCCGCGGGTCCGTTGAAGTTCTTCGCCTGCTCACTAGCAGTAGGAGGAACACGGTCGCTTTGCGCGCTTCAAAGACGTCGGAGTCGGACACCCGTTCCGCGACAAGGTTGTTTTAACCTTCGTCGTCGGCTATTGGGACGAAAGACCGGTCGAAGCCGTATCAAGCCTCCGCGGGTCCGTTGAAGTTCTTCGCCTGCTCACTAGCAGTAGGAGGAACACGGTCGCTTTGCGCGCTTCAAAGACGTCGGAGTCGGACACCCGTTCCGCGACAAGGTTGTTTTAACCTTCGTCGTCGGCTATTGGGACGAAAGACCGGTCGAAGCCGTATCAAGCCTCCGCGGGTCCGTTGAAGTTCTTCGCCTGCTCACTAGCAGTAGGAGGAACACGGTCGCTTTGCGCGCTTCAAAGACGTCGGAGTCGGACACCCGTTCCGCGACAAGGTTGTTTTAACCTTCGTCGTCGGTTACTGGGACGAAAGACCGGTCGAAGCCGTATCAAGCCTCCGCGCGTCCGTTGAAATTCACCAGCACTCTAAACAGCAGCAGTAGGAGGAGAGAGGAGTGAGGACTGATGGTCGCTTTGCGCGCTTCAAAGACGTCGGAGTCGGACACCCGTTCCGCGGCATGGTTGCTTTAACCTTCGTCGTCGGCTATTGGGACGAAAGGCCGGTCGAAGCCGTATCAAGCCTCCGCGGGTCCGTTGAAGTTCTTCGCCTGCTCATTAGCCAGTAGGAGGAACACGGTTGCTTTGCGCGCTTCAAAGACGTCGGAGTCGGACACCCGTTCCGCGACAAAGTTGTTTTAACCTTCGTCGTCGGCTATTGGGACGAAAGACCGGTCGAAGCCGTATCAAGCCTCCGCGGGTCCGTCGAAGTTCTTCGCACGCTCTTTTTTTTTTGCTGCTCCAGTTTCAAAAGCAATACGCATGCAAAAGATGATGATATAGTCGGACTCCCATTCCGCGGCAAGGCTGTTCTGGTCTTCGTCGTCGGCTATTTGGGAAGAAAGACCCATCGTCTATGCCGTTAATTAGCTTCCGTGCTTCTGTTGAATTTCGCCTACGGCTATTGCGTTCAAGTGCCACAGAGTGCGTGTACGGGCACTGCCATTCTTTGCGTATACTCTTCCGAAGGTGCGAGGTCGAACGAGGATTCTTTGTATCGGGGTATCCCCGTCGTTTCCTCCTCCTCAATCCTTCGATGGTTTCTTTTTCAATTTTTTATGTTGGAAAATGTTCTTTGCGCCTGGTCGCTGGTGACGTGCTTGCTTGCACGTGCCGGCGAATTTCGTCTCGGACACACTTTTGTGTCGCCTAGTCGACTTCGGTCGATGCGTACACGGTTCTACCGTTACGAAATGGTGACGCTCGACACCTCCTTCTGTGGCGCTGGTTGGAGGTGTTCGAGTCTCGGTTTCCAGTGTGATTCCGAAAAAGTACTTGAGTTTTATATAAAATTATAACAAATACGATTACCCTGAACGGTGGATCACTTGGCTCGTGGGTCGATGAAGAACGCAGCTAATTGCGCGTCAACGTGTGAACTGCAGGACACATGAACATCGACATTTCGAACGCACATTGCGGTCCACGGATACAATTCCTGGACCACGCTTGGCTGAGGGTCGTTCACGTAACCCATATACTGCTTGCGTCGCGTATCTCCCTGTCTCTCCATTTCTTCATATTCCTTTCGCGAATATCCCCGCCGCGACGTTCTTGAAGAACGTTCCGAGTCGGGCGCGCGTAAACGGGGTGTGTGATATGGAGCTAGCCGCTGGAGAGAACGTGGCGTACGAGCGATTGTTGGGCGTTCGTCGGCGTTTGCCGCGGGCATGCCTCGATTTGTGTTCTACGCATATGTTGCGAAAATATTATGCGAACGTTTCACAGGAACGATAAAATCGTACGGACTTGCGTGCTGGTGGCTTGCGTGCGTCGCGATGCGACCGCCCACCGTGTACCGCTCCGTCGTAATACAGTCTCCTTGTGGTCGTTTCGCGTAATACGCTCATATTGATGGTTCGCAATCTTGAGTATGCAAGGACCGCGCTCCCTACGTCGTCTGAAACGATTTCATCGTGCTAGACTGAAAGAGAGAAGTTTTGAACTCAGTCTAGAGAGAAGTGAATTGGAGACATCGAGATTGTTCAAATGGAGTGCGTCCGAATGGTCGTGCACCTACCCGGTGGTGTGTCTAGCACCTACGCGGTGTTGGGTATTGCAGATCGTTGTTCGGAATGGCCCCAGGGATATAGGAAATTTTTTGCATTCCCTCTCCTGTCTCTTCAACAATACTGTACAACACTACTCTCTGCTGCAGAACAATGTACACCGTCGTGGTGGATGTTTAAGGGTCGTCGTTGCAAGGCAAATACTATCCTGGAGTGTTGTGTGCTCTACGAGAGGAACATCGTGCGAGGTATCTTTCTCCGAACGCTGATGTGTGGGAACTTAGGCAGTAGGTGTACCGTTGCGGTTAACAAGTCCGCTCGTCGTCTGTCGCCAAACCCAGCCACGTTCG
>CATORF010000330.1:0-5000 GCA_951804975.1 Anthophora plumipes | reverse complement strand
CGCGTCGCACGTACGGCCAGGCTACGGCGCGCAGGGACTTAGAAAAATTCGCCTCGGCCGCTCGGAGAAACTCCGAAAGCGGTCGGTTTCTTGAGTTTTTCTCGAAAACCGTCAGGTCGACCATACACTTTTTTTGCACGTACGTGTCCGTCTCGGCGTCCCACACAATGATCTAACGTTCCCGTCCGTCCGAAAATTTTTTTGAAAATTTTCCACCTGGACCGAACGAAAAATTTTCGATTTTGCAAAATGTTTCACGCTCATCACGTAGCCAGTAGCAATGCGAAGCGAACCATATAGCTGTCTCCTCGATCCGACCCGTAGATCGGGCGCAACAACGATCCGAACGGGCGAAGTTACACGCGTCGCACGTACGGCCAGGCTACGGCGCGCAGGGACTTAGAAAAATTCGCCTCGGCCGCTCGGAGAAACTCCGAAAGCGGTCGGTTTCTTGAGTTTTTCTCGAAAACCGTCAGGTCGACCATACACTTTTTTTGCACGTACGTGTCCGTCTCGGCGTCCCACACAATGATCTAACGTTCCCGTCCGTCCGAAAATTTTTTTGAAAATTTTCCACCTGGACCGAACGAAAAATTTTCGATTTTGCAAAATGTTTCACGCTCATCACGTAGCCAGTAGCAATGCGAAGCGAACCATATAGCTGTCTCCTCGATCCGACCCGTAGATCGGGCGCAACAACGATCCGAACGGGCGAAGTTACACGCGTCGCACGTACGGCCAGGCTACGGCGCGCAGGGACTTAGAAAAATTCGCCTCGGCCGCTCGGAGAAACTCCGAAAGCGGTCGGTTTCTTGAGTTTTTCTCGAAAACCGTCAGGTCGACCATACACTTTTTTTGCACGTACGTGTCCGTCTCGGCGTCCCACACAATGATCTAACGTTCCCGTCCGTCCGAAAATTTTTTTGAAAATTTTCCACCTGGACCGAACGAAAAATTTTCGATTTTGCAAAATGTTTCACGCTCATCACGTAGCCAGTAGCAATGCGAAGCGAACCATATAGCTGTCTCCTCGATCCGACCCGTAGATCGGGCGCAACAACGATCCGAACGGGCGAAGTTACACGCGTCGCACGTACGGCCAGGCTACGGCGCGCAGGGACTTAGAAAAATTCGCCTCGGCCGCTCGGAGAAACTCCGAAAGCGGTCGGTTTCTTGAGTTTTTCTCGAAAACCGTCAGGTCGACCATACACTTTTTTTGCACGTACGTGTCCGTCTCGGCGTCCCACACAATGATCTAACGTTCCCGTCCGTCCGAAAATTTTTTTGAAAATTTTCCACCTGGACCGAACGAAAAATTTTCGATTTTGCAAAATGTTTCACGCTCATCACGTAGCCAGTAGCAATGCGAAGCGAACCATATAGCTGTCTCCTCGATCCGACCCGTAGATCGGGCGCAACAACGATCCGAACGGGCGAAGTTACACGCGTCGCACGTACGGCCAGGCTACGGCGCGCAGGGACTTAGAAAAATTCGCCTCGGCCGCTCGGAGAAACTCCGAAAGCGGTCGGTTTCTTGAGTTTTTCTCGAAAACCGTCAGGTCGACCATACACTTTTTTTGCACGTACGTGTCCGTCTCGGCGTCCCACACAATGATCTAACGTTCCCGTCCGTCCGAAAATTTTTTTGAAAATTTTCCACCTGGACCGAACGAAAAATTTTCGATTTTGCAAAATGTTTCACGCTCATCACGTAGCCAGTAGCAATGCGAAGCGAACCATATAGCTGTCTCCTCGATCCGACCCGTAGATCGGGCGCAACAACGATCCGAACGGGCGAAGTTACACGCGTCGCACGTACGGCCAGGCTACGGCGCGCAGGGACTTAGAAAAATTCGCCTCGGCCGCTCGGAGAAACTCCGAAAGCGGTCGGTTTCTTGAGTTTTTCTCGAAAACCGTCAGGTCGACCATACACTTTTTTTGCACGTACGTGTCCGTCTCGGCGTCCCACACAATGATCTAACGTTCCCGTCCGTCCGAAAATTTTTTTGAAAATTTTCCACCTGGACCGAACGAAAAATTTTCGATTTTGCAAAATGTTTCACGCTCATCACGTAGCCAGTAGCAATGCGAAGCGAACCATATAGCTGTCTCCTCGATCCGACCCGTAGATCGGGCGCAACAACGATCCGAACGGGCGAAGTTACACGCGTCGCACGTACGGCCAGGCTACGGCGCGCAGGGACTTAGAAAAATTCGCCTCGGCCGCTCGGAGAAACTCCGAAAGCGGTCGGTTTCTTGAGTTTTTCTCGAAAACCGTCAGGTCGACCATACACTTTTTTTGCACGTACGTGTCCGTCTCGGCGTCCCACACAATGATCTAACGTTCCCGTCCGTCCGAAAATTTTTTTGAAAATTTTCCACCTGGACCGAACGAAAAATTTTCGATTTTGCAAAATGTTTCACGCTCATCACGTAGCCAGTAGCAATGCGAAGCGAACCATATAGCTGTCTCCTCGATCCGACCCGTAGATCGGGCGCAACAACGATCCGAACGGGCGAAGTTACACGCGTCGCACGTACGGCCAGGCTACGGCGCGCAGGGACTTAGAAAAATTCGCCTCGGCCGCTCGGAGAAACTCCGAAAGCGGTCGGTTTCTTGAGTTTTTCTCGAAAACCGTCAGGTCGACCATACACTTTTTTTGCACGTACGTGTCCGTCTCGGCGTCCCACACAATGATCTAACGTTCCCGTCCGTCCGAAAATTTTTTTGAAAATTTTCCACCTGGACCGAACGAAAAATTTTCGATTTTGCAAAATGTTTCACGCTCATCACGTAGCCAGTAGCAATGCGAAGCGAACCATATAGCTGTCTCCTCGATCCGACCCGTAGATCGGGCGCAACAACGATCCGAACGGGCGAAGTTACACGCGTCGCACGTACGGCCAGGCTACGGCGCGCAGGGACTTAGAAAAATTCGCCTCGGCCGCTCGGAGAAACTCCGAAAGCGGTCGGTTTCTTGAGTTTTTCTCGAAAACCGTCAGGTCGACCATACACTTTTTTTGCACGTACGTGTCCGTCTCGGCGTCCCACACAATGATCTAACGTTCCCGTCCGTCCGAAAATTTTTTTGAAAATTTTCCACCTGGACCGAACGAAAAATTTTCGATTTTGCAAAATGTTTCACGCTCATCACGTAGCCAGTAGCAATGCGAAGCGAACCATATAGCTGTCTCCTCGATCCGACCCGTAGATCGGGCGCAACAACGATCCGAACGGGCGAAGTTACACGCGTCGCACGTACGGCCAGGCTACGGCGCGCAGGGACTTAGAAAAATTCGCCTCGGCCGCTCGGAGAAACTCCGAAAGCGGTCGGTTTCTTGAGTTTTTCTCGAAAACCGTCAGGTCGACCATACACTTTTTTTGCACGTACGTGTCCGTCTCGGCGTCCCACACAATGATCTAACGTTCCCGTCCGTCCGAAAATTTTTTTGAAAATTTTCCACCTGGACCGAACGAAAAATTTTCGATTTTGCAAAATGTTTCACGCTCATCACGTAGCCAGTAGCAATGCGAAGCGAACCATATAGCTGTCTCCTCGATCCGACCCGTAGATCGGGCGCAACAACGATCCGAACGGGCGAAGTTACACGCGTCGCACGTACGGCCAGGCTACGGCGCGCAGGGACTTAGAAAAATTCGCCTCGGCCGCTCGGAGAAACTCCGAAAGCGGTCGGTTTCTTGAGTTTTTCTCGAAAACCGTCAGGTCGACCATACACTTTTTTTGCACGTACGTGTCCGTCTCGGCGTCCCACACAATGATCTAACGTTCCCGTCCGTCCGAAAATTTTTTTGAAAATTTTCCACCTGGACCGAACGAAAAATTTTCGATTTTGCAAAATGTTTCACGCTCATCACGTAGCCAGTAGCAATGCGAAGCGAACCATATAGCTGTCTCCTCGATCCGACCCGTAGATCGGGCGCAACAACGATCCGAACGGGCGAAGTTACACGCGTCGCACGTACGGCCAGGCTACGGCGCGCAGGGACTTAGAAAAATTCGCCTCGGCCGCTCGGAGAAACTCCGAAAGCGGTCGGTTTCTTGAGTTTTTCTCGAAAACCGTCAGGTCGACCATACACTTTTTTTGCACGTACGTGTCCGTCTCGGCGTCCCACACAATGATCTAACGTTCCCGTCCGTCCGAAAATTTTTTTGAAAATTTTCCACCTGGACCGAACGAAAAATTTTCGATTTTGCAAAATGTTTCACGCTCATCACGTAGCCAGTAGCAATGCGAAGCGAACCATATAGCTGTCTCCTCGATCCGACCCGTAGATCGGGCGCAACAACGATCCGAACGGGCGAAGTTACACGCGTCGCACGTACGGCCAGGCTACGGCGCGCAGGGACTTAGAAAAATTCGCCTCGGCCGCTCGGAGAAACTCCGAAAGCGGTCGGTTTCTTGAGTTTTTCTCGAAAACCGTCAGGTCGACCATACACTTTTTTTGCACGTACGTGTCCGTCTCGGCGTCCCACACAATGATCTAACGTTCCCGTCCGTCCGAAAATTTTTTTGAAAATTTTCCACCTGGACCGAACGAAAAATTTTCGATTTTGCAAAATGTTTCACGCTCATCACGTAGCCAGTAGCAATGCGAAGCGAACCATATAGCTGTCTCCTCGATCCGACCCGTAGATCGGGCGCAACAACGATCCGAACGGGCGAAGTTACACGCGTCGCACGTACGGCCAGGCTACGGCGCGCAGGGACTTAGAAAAATTCGCCTCGGCCGCTCGGAGAAACTCCGAAAGCGGTCGGTTTCTTGAGTTTTTCTCGAAAACCGTCAGGTCGACCATACACTTTTTTTGCACGTACGTGTCCGTCTCGGCGTCCCACACAATGATCTAACGTTCCCGTCCGTCCGAAAATTTTTTTGAAAATTTTCCACCTGGACCGAACGAAAAATTTTCGATTTTGCAAAATGTTTCACGCTCATCACGTAGCCAGTAGCAATGCGAAGCGAACCATATAGCTGTCTC
>CATORF010000329.1:12500-15000 GCA_951804975.1 Anthophora plumipes | reverse complement strand
TATGCGTTCTGGGACTGGACGATCGGCTTTGGTTGCGCGGTCCCGTGATCGGCAGTGAAGAAGACATGGGGCGACCAACGTCTAAGCTCTCCGGAGTTCCTTCGTGTCTGTCCCCTTTTCGCGTGTGAAGGTTGCATGCATCTCGCTTCTTTGCTCGAGCCACACCAAAGAGGAAAAAGAAATTATATTTGTCTCGTCCTCTGCAACAGGCCTCTTCCTTCCTACTGAAACACGCTCTCTCTGTGAGGCAAATTCAATAACACGCGCGTCTATGGGGACTGGGTTACCGAAACGTTGCTGCAACTCTTCCAAAAGGTGTGTGGATCCATCGAGAAAACCCGCGCGCTACCTTTCCCATGTTCGACGAACGTGGCTGGGTTTGGCGACAGACGACGAGCGGACTTGTTAACCGCAACGGTACACCTACTGCCTAAGTTCCCACACATCAGCGTTCGGAGAAAGATACCTCGCACGATGTTCCTCTCGTAGAGCACACAACACTCCAGGATAGTATTTGCCTTGCAACGACGACCCTTAAACATCCACCACGACGGTGTACATTGTTCTGCAGCAGAGAGTAGTGTTGTACAGTATTGTTGAAGAGACAGGAGAGGGAATGCAAAAAATTTCCTATATCCCTGGGGCCATTCCGAACAACGATCTGCAATACCCAACACCGCGTAGGTGCTAGACACACCACCGGGTAGGTGCACGACCATTCGGACGCACTCCATTTGAACAATCTCGATGTCTCCAATTCACTTCTCTCTAGACTGAGTTCAAAACTTCTCTCTTTCAGTCTAGCACGATGAAATCGTTTCAGACGACGTAGGGAGCGCGGTCCTTGCATACTCAAGATTGCGAACCATCAATATGAGCGTATTACGCGAAACGACCACAAGGAGACTGTATTACGACGGAGCGGTACACGGTGGGCGGTCGCATCGCGACGCACGCAAGCCACCAGCACGCAAGTCCGTACGATTTTATCGTTCCTGTGAAACGTTCGCATAATATTTTCGCAACATATGCGTAGAACACAAATCGAGGCATGCCCGCGGCAAACGCCGACGAACGCCCAACAATCGCTCGTACGCCACGTTCTCTCCAGCGGCTAGCTCCATATCACACACCCCGTTTACGCGCGCCCGACTCGGAACGTTCTTCAAGAACGTCGCGGCGGGGATATTCGCGAAAGGAATATGAAGAAATGGAGAGACAGGGAGATACGCGACGCAAGCAGTATATGGGTTACGTGAACGACCCTCAGCCAAGCGTGGTCCAGGAATTGTATCCGTGGACCGCAATGTGCGTTCGAAATGTCGATGTTCATGTGTCCTGCAGTTCACACGTTGACGCGCAATTAGCTGCGTTCTTCATCGACCCACGAGCCAAGTGATCCACCGTTCAGGGTAATCGTATTTGTTATAATTTTATATAAACTCAAGTACTTTTTCGGAATCACACTGGAAACCGAGACTCGAACACCTCCAACCAGCGCCACAGAAGGAGGTGTCGAGCGTCACCATTTCGTAACGGTAGAACCGTGTACGCATCGACCGAAGTCGACTAGGCGACACAAAAGTGTGTCCGAGACGAAATTCGCCGGCACGTGCAAGCAAGCACGTCACCAGCGACCAGGCGCAAAGAACATTTTCCAACATAAAAATTGAAAAAGAAACCATCGAAGGATTGAGGAGGAGGAAACGACGGGGATACCCCGATACAAAGAATCCTCGTTCGACCTCGCACCTTCGGAAGAGTATACGCAAAGAATGGCAGTGCCCGTACACGCACTCTGTGGCACTTGAACGCAATAGCCGTAGGCGAAATTCAACAGAAGCACGGAAGCTAATTAACGGCATAGACGATGGGTCTTTCTTCCCAAATAGCCGACGACGAAGACCAGAACAGCCTTGCCGCGGAATGGGAGTCCGACTATATCATCATCTTTTGCATGCGTATTGCTTTTGAAACTGGAGCAGCAAAAAAAAAAGAGCGTGCGAAGAACTTCGACGGACCCGCGGAGGCTTGATACGGCTTCGACCGGTCTTTCGTCCCAATAGCCGACGACGAAGGTTAAAACAACTTTGTCGCGGAACGGGTGTCCGACTCCGACGTCTTTGAAGCGCGCAAAGCAACCGTGTTCCTCCTACTGGCTAATGAGCAGGCGAAGAACTTCAACGGACCCGCGGAGGCTTGATACGGCTTCGACCGGCCTTTCGTCCCAATAGCCGACGACGAAGGTTAAAGCAACCATGCCGCGGAACGGGTGTCCGACTCCGACGTCTTTGAAGCGCGCAAAGCGACCATCAGTCCTCACTCCTCTCTCCTCCTACTGCTGCTGTTTAGAGTGCTGGTGAATTTCAACGGACGCGCGGAGGCTTGATACGGCTTCGACCGGTCTTTCGTCCCAGTAACCGACGACGAAGGTTAAAACAACCTTGTCGCGGAACGGGTGTCCGACTCCGACGTCTTTGAAGCGCGCAAAGCGACCGTG